>DWJZ01004013.1:0-16011 GCA_018249125.1 Asbolis capucinus | reverse complement strand
TAGCTTTGACCCACAATAAGGGGGTCCACCGTTTCCTCCTTGGCCGGCAACGTATATATGCCCCTGGTGGTTCTAATATCCATGGGTGGCGGAGATCACTAATCTTCAGGTGATGCGTTTGCTTGTTTGTCTGCTTATATATATTTTTTTTATAACAGAGACTGACAAATAGGCTTACGGCCCACCTGATGGTAAGTGGTCACCGTCGCCAATGGACACGTGCAACATCGGGAGAGTCGCAGACGTGTTGCCGGCCTTGAAGGAAATAATTAACACTCTTTTTAAAGAGCCCCATGACATAGCACCGAGGAAATATCTCAGATGGATATAAAGTCATATTATATATCTGATTGTCATATTGTTAAAAATAGTTTTGTCAAAGAAGCTTTTGTTCCTATGATGAAATAATTTAACTTTGACTTTAAATTTGTTTAAACAACATAGAAAGTTATAATAACGACAATGGTCGACAGACAGACAGACAGACGGTCTCATTATAAAACCTAAATTACTTTTACATGATTTAAGATATATTAGTACATAAATTAAGTGTTAAATTATTCATGAATCTTTCTTAGCCCTGCGGTTATTTTCTACTGTACGATCGAAGAAGTTTAGCAACAGTAGGCGCGGTCGGTAGTAAGATAAATGACCGTTAGTGGCAAAAATTACATGCGTTGCCGTGCTTCGGAGTGCACGTAAAACCGTCGGTCCTGTTATTTTTAGATATCAATCGGTAAGCCAGGTCGGAAGCCTTGGTCTCACACATCAACCGGTCAATTATCGTTTTACAAGTCGTAGCGATATCGCAGCACGGCTGTACGTTCGCATCTGAACGCTCTCCTCCCGTGCGGCAGTGAAAACTCAGTCTAATAATAACCCTAAAATCCATAGCAAAACAGCTTCACAAAGTTCCATTTTTCAAAGCTTTCCAAACAAAACTTTTGCATTATTCTTCAAAAACTCTCCCGCGGACAAAAAGCTTCTCCCAACACGTACGTGGTGACAGCCGTAGCTTTCATAAAAACCATTTTCTTTAACCCATATACTTACCTATACGAAGTTTGCAGTATTCATAGTAATATGCCAAATACGTCGTCTTTTACTCGGGACGACATACAAAATAAAATATACATAAAACCTATTCAAATATACGAGACATTTATTGCTCTTAGTAGCGAGTTTGAGTTTAGTAGACGTTTGTACATATAGGAGGCCTTGTAGCTCAGTAGATATGGACAAATCAAATAAAATTTATAATATAATAGCTCATTAAATTAAAGTCAAAAATATTGAAAAGTAAGTCGTAATGATTATAATTGCTTTAGCCATATTTGGGATTTTGAGAACGCAAGCTGATAACGCGTACATACTTTCATTATGGTGTTCTAAAACAGGGGTGAGCAACCCGCGGCCCGCGGTCCGCGTGCGACCCTTTGTGCATTGTTAAATTAGATTTTTTATGCACTGTCGTTATGTGTCGTTACGTGCCGTCATGAAGTTCAAATACTGTCAAAACATAAAATAATACAACATAAAAAAGCAATATACTAAAGTGAACAAGTATATAAAATCTTTACATAGTAACTCTATTGCGTTCAGCAGATTTTATTAAGTATAAATAATGCTAATATAAAGTGCGGCCCTCTAGCAAATATCTAATTTACATAAGGCCCTTTAATTCAAAAGGTTGCTTCCCCTGTTCATAAAGTTGTATCCAAATTCATGTAAAATATATCTATAGTGTCTCTATCGTAGATTATTCAAGGTCAAAAATCATAAACAAATTTTTACGATTATCTCCTCGGAGTATCCAACACAAGAAAGTTCCAACCAGCAGTATTATTATAAATTGTATTACATTCAAACAAACAAACACCAACGAAGACTTGGTATTAATGGCCACCTTTAACTGCCATAGACATCGGTTACTGATTCTAAATTGCTCTATAACCAAGCTGTGAGAACCGGCCGCGCGTACTGCACTTCAACGCTGGTTCCTACACCAAAGGCTTTAAAACTGATTAACACCATCATGTCAGGCAACCCTGATCTGGACCTATACATGTGCACAGTAAACAAATTTACTACAGTTGCTGGGGAGTCCTGGAATCCATGACCACTGGTAG
Source organism: Asbolis capucinus (assembly GCA_018249125.1). Taxonomy (NCBI): domain Eukaryota; kingdom Metazoa; phylum Arthropoda; class Insecta; order Lepidoptera; family Hesperiidae; genus Asbolis; species Asbolis capucinus. Next base: position 13,882 of record DWJZ01004013.1, on the reverse strand, counting down.
TATTGCAGCATGGACCAGTCAAGTATTTTATTGTTATATTACTATAATGTTAAGTCAATATATTTGTTATTTATGTACGCAATTGTGTTTGGGTAACTGAGCAATTTGTAGACAAAATAAATAAATAGAAATTATTATGCTTTACTACCTGTGCCCGGGATGTCAACCGCATGGAATTTAACAAAAAAATTATTGTTCAATAAGCAGAGTTTACCGTAACTGATATTGTAGAATTCTTCGGCATAAAAGTACTCCTTATTATATCATCTATCTGTCAGTTAAAATCGGTCCAGCCGCTCCAGAGATTAGCCGGAACAAACACGAGCAAAAATGAAAAAGAAATGTGATTCTGGTACATGTACCATTTATTGACACATATGCATTTAGTAAAAAGCGTTTATATTAATACTCTCATTACAGATGTTGAAATTGTATTTATCTATATAAATTAATGTTTAAATATCACTTAGCTCGCCAATTACATGAAAATTTAAGGTTGTTGGGAAACAGAATACTACGAATGTGTTTGAACTAGAAATAAAATACCCACTATCCGTAGCGAGTTTTTAAATATTCATGAAAGAAAACGTCGCAAATTATTCACATCTGTGTTTTTGTGATCATTTCAGAAAACGTATTCCCCTTTATGAATGCAGACACGTACTTTTAGATTTTCGTTTTTTTTTTCCACAAGTATTTGCACGCGGCTTTGCGTGAGTTATGTGTTGATAAAAGCAGCTTGTTTATCCCACATTATTATCTATCTGTGTGCCAAATTTTATCCTAATCCCTTGAATGGTTAGCGCGTGAAGGAAATGCTAACATTAAAACTTTTAAACCTGCACACCATCCCAGGGGAACCAACAATTGGGATAGTATATATTTTAATTTCATTTCCTGTATGTGGTCTATCTGTGTGCTAAGTTCCGTGTTAATCCCTTTAATAGTTAACGCGTGAAGGTAAACCAAACATCCAAGCATATAATAGTCCAAATCATCCCAAGGGAACCTACAACCGGGATGAAATTTATCCCGTGTTAATTTTCTGGACGTAGTCTATCCCTGTGCCAAGTTTTATCATTATTTGTTCAACGTTTCCACGCAAGCAACATCTTGCGTGACCGTATGCCGGATGGGAGACACGACAAAATACATAATTCCGTGCTTCAAAGGGCACGTAAACTCCTTGGACGCAGTTGTTTTCGCTAAGCCATGACGGAAGCCTTCGGCCGATTCTAAATCTTCCGATATTTCCAATTAGCAGCGTAGTGGAAAATACTACGAACACGGCGAGGCACCGGTATGTGGTGGGCCATATTGGGTTAAGCCGAGTTTCGTGACTAGTTTTCGCCTTCAGCTTCGCCCGCGTGGTATAGCTACCATATATCTTTGTGTCAACTTTAATTCAGATTCGTTCAATCGCTTTTACGTGAGAGAGAAACAAACATCGATCTGCGAATTCTCACAAACTTTAGCATTTATAATGTTAGTAAGACTTTCGATATTAGTTAAAATTATTTATTTTTTTATTTATTTAATAACTTGTCCCTCGCTTCACGTCGGCAAAATACGACTTCGGTAATTTGTTAATTGTTATTCTATTTAATATTTGTGAGTTGATTTCAATAAAATATATGTAACACGCTTAGAACATACATACATATATCAATAGATCTTAAGATAGTTATGGGTGCAATAACGAATACCTATCAAAAACCCCATCTGATGGTAAGTGGCAAAGTCGATTTTAGGGTGCACTAACTTAGTAAATCTTTATATTAAAATGTAAACGGAAGAATACGAAATTTTGTACAGTTAAAGATTCCACGAAACGATTCCAAGAAGATGTACAGAAAGCTTATATAACAACAACAAAATATTTAAAAACACAAGCTTTAACCTTGGATCCATAATAAAAAGAAACAACATTTTATGAATGTATGGACATATATATATATGTTAACCGTTGAGGAGTTCCTTTGTTTGAAGCCAATCCTGAACGTTTGATCGGGTCATGCTTGTCATAAAAATGCATTGTCATCAGGATGAAAATTTTATCCCAAATTTCCGCATCGTAGTGTAAGAGGAAGTGGGTCTAAATAAGCTTGCAAGATTTGACCCATAACAGACTAATATACAAACATGCACTGCAAGTTAAATAGAAGCTTCTTAAAATGCATTGAAATTACATTAAATAACAAAATAAAAAATTACACACATTACCTTGCATTTGCCACACACCAACGTTTGGCAATTTAAATTGAATTAGGTTGAATTTCAACCAAAAACAGAATCACTATTACCTATAAACTATTCTGTTGAAACCAATGTCAGTTGTCGTTGTTCACGCGCTACTTGCTATTTTATTTTACCGTAGAAACGGGATTTGATACATTTTGAATACGAAATAAATATAAATTTATTATTTATATAAAGTTGAAATATTGCATGTTAGAAATACATTTAAAAATATTGTAGACAACCAGGTACTTTATATACGATGTCCTCGTTACTCCCTCCTGTCTTCTGTCTAGGCAATTCATAAATACAGTTATAATATTACGTCAATGACATTGAAATATCTATCAAAACTTACCCAACATCCTAATGATGGCTTTACGAGACTTGGCTTGCCGAGTCTCTCCGTGGATGTGGCCATTAAGAAGTCCTATTTTGGTTCTTTTGGTCAACCGAGTGGATCTGAAAAAGAAGTATTTTCATATTTAAACATTTTTATGAACAAACCAAACAAGATAAAATTGTAAGTGGTTACACCCATTACGTTTGGTGATTGCTATTAATAATACGAAAAGCATTAGCAATGGGTTGCTTATCAAGAAAAACAGCACTCACACACAGCATCACTCTCAAAAGTTTTTAATAGTATTGCTTTTAGATATAGGCAGCAAACATGTAAATGTCAATAGGTAAATGTACGTAAATGTAGGTAAATGTATTAACCTAATATGATTCAGATTCCAAATTTTATATTGGTAAATTTTGCATCAATTCATCGACATACAATTTTTAATAATTCTACTAGTTTGACAACTTAGTATGCAAATTCGAGTCCTTCGAACATTTTGCTTCATTTCACCTAACTGAGATAGTCCGTCAAATAAAAGAGTATGTAGATGTCGTTACAGTTCCGCTTTACATTTTAATGCAAACGGGTACTCACGATCTGGGTCCTGTCTTGCCATGACCGCGACAAGTCTTGCCGTGATAAAGACCGATGCAATTGGATCGAAATATCGGTATAATAACCGTTTATTATATCGTGAGTACCCGTTCGCATTAAAATGTTTGGTATCTACGACGTTATTAGTCTAAAAACATAAGTCTCGCTTTAATTACTTATGTAATTTTAAATCAGTCGGATACTATTTGCTTTGTAAAGTAATTTTAAAAAGAGAATTGCGTTGCGTTACTCAAACCGGAGAATGGCCAATTTCCGATTGTATTAATCGTAGACAAACAAATTCGTGTTAGCCGTTCGATTTTTGAAAATTCAAAACTCAATCAACTGCTATTTCCCCTTTTTATATTTCTTTCTTTTTTACACTTTTAAGTATTATTTTATTTTTGAATCCAGACACAGAAGAGATTTTAATATCATAATTTTATAACTTCAAACAAATATTCGTTTTGTTTATCATACTGATGAAAGATGAGTTAGTATGACAATATTTTTTTATTAATTCTTATCAATTTGCCAATTTTTAATTACTATACTTTTAGTCTTTTAATGAAATTAATAATTAAAATTTAAAAATAGATATTTATATATTATTCATTAATTTAACACACATAAAATTATGTAACTATAATTTAATGTTTACCCAGCATATCCAGTATTTACAAATCTTTGTTAACTTTAAAAACCCCGAAATTCGAGTCCGATGCAGTTAAACCGAGGTTACCGATTAACCTCGCCTCGAAAAGTGGTGTTATAATCCAGTTTGAAAGTGGTTGATGGTTTATTGTTTCCAGTCCAGAGGACTGAACTTGACCTGTAGTTAGGTGAACTGGAATATGGTTTCACTGAACTCCAAACTTCGAAGTTTTGTTGTTTTAAAGTTAAAATTGTTACAATTAATTCAGTATCTGGTACAAAGTTGACGTCGTGAAAAATATACATACATTAGGTAATACAGATACTGAGAAACAAAATATGTATTTTACGTTACATTTACTGAATTTCTTATACCAAATGAAATTATTACTTCCTGCATTTTTTTAATAAAGTTCAGGTTAATACGATTTTAGTTATTATTTATAGATAGCCAAAACTGGCACAAGAAGTGATCACAAGTGTAGTAAATTTGGCCAGAAATGGCACAAAAACGAGATATAAAAAAAATAATTATTACTTTTCTATTGAACACATTTGTGGTGATAGCCTAGTAGTTAAGAATTCGACCTACTACTCGGGGGATCCGGGTTCGAGTCCCAGAGCGCGCACTTCTGACTTTTCGGAGTTATACGCGTTTTAAGCATTAAAATGTCACTCGCTATCACGGTGAAGGAAAACATCGTAAGGAAATCTGCATGTCGGAGTTTGCAAAACTCAAAAGTGTGTGAAGTCTGCCAATCCGCAGTGGCCAACGTGGTGGACTATGGCCTTAAGCTTTTCATTTAGAGAAGAGTCCCGTACTCTATAGTGGGCCATCATGGGTAGGGGATGATTATAGAACATATTTAAAAAAGTAGGTTTTGTTTGTCATAGTGATATTTTTACAGAGAAATTGCCCTCGCTTGACTTGACTTACTTAAGTAAAAAAAATCATATCTTTTTATATTCCTTACATGAAAGTACACCTGCTCTTTTCTCATAGAAAACCAAACGAAAGAAAAGTGAGACAAATTTCCTTCAGGAAATTTCCTGAAGGAAATTTAAGATGCCGAAAAGCGATAGAAATTAAGGACGAAAATTTTTAGGTTGTCAAGTTAAATTAATAGCAGTTTAAGAATCTTTCAAAGGGCGCGTCAAAAGGGAAGTTATTGTATTTTAAGTAATATGGTGCTGAAAAACAAAATTCGTGACCTTGACAGTAACCTGAACAATATTAGGTCTTTCAGAGCTTGGCTGGTTGCCTACCAACCAATTCTGATGATAAGACTTTGTGTAATGTTATTAGGTAAATCTTTGGATAACTTGAGAACTGCCTCTCTAATAGGCAACGCGTCAGTGACAGTCAGTCTAGCTTATCTCCATGGGCGGCGATGACCACTTACCATCAGGGACTACACGACCTGTTACCTCCTACCCCCTTCTACCATCGAACGACTCGGCACTACAGGTATGCATCAGTCTACTGTGAACAGCCCTACGGTACGGTCCGGTACGTATTACCTTGTCTCTTGTATGGCGTGCCGCAAATATTTTTTTCCCTTCCGGCCTACACTAGCATACATAGTCCTAAGTTTATATTATTTATAAAGCCGATGACAGATAGGTATTGTCCATCGAGACTTTAGGCTTTATCAAAGAATTCATTTAAATATATATATATATATATATATTTATAAATTTTTAGTAAATTTATAACTCAAGTAGGGACTTTTTATTGTAAAATTTTGACTTTCGTTAAGTAAACTTTTGGTTCCTAAGATGAAATAAACAGTTTTCATTTTCAATTTCAAAGGATTGGAACAAATTATCTGCATCCGTATTTCCACCCGAGTTTAATATAGATGTCTTCGAAACAAGAGTGAATAGACTTCTTCTAACTTAACGAGCTTTACCATCTATATATGACTACATCGCCGGCATCGCCGCTTACCACCACGTGGGATTGTAGCCAAGCATTAACATATACAATATAAAACATATTAACATATTGTAGCCTAGCATTAACATATACGATGTATGACAGATTGTAGCCAAGCATTAACATATACAATGTAATACATTAACATATACAATGTAAAAAAAGAGGACTCGTCTGCTTATTTGCCAAATACATATAAAAGGAAATTCAGATTTGAGTGCTTTCTATAAAGTAAATATAATCTAATAAAGAAATTTGAAATTTAAAAGCTTGTTAGCGAAAAATCACGGGACGCTTATATTGTAGGCTGTAGGATTATATTACTTTGTCCATTAAAGCATTACGGCTCCAAGTGACAGTAATCTGAGGGTAAAATCCCTGGAGATATGCCTGGGCAAAGGTTCTAGATGATCCGGGATCTTAATACAAAACTAACGATTGCTGTTGTTTGTAGTTTATATCTGTTTATCCTTATTATATGTATGTATGTTTATCAGTTATCTGATTACGATAGTACAAGCTATCGTTTAGTTTAGGGTCAGATGTCCGTGTCAGTTGTCCAAACATATTTATTTATTATTATTATCCAGGATATTGTGAATTTTGATATTTTTGTATGTTTATATCTTATACTTATGTCATTATTTAGGATTTATATTTATTTATATAAATATATATTATATGCGGTATTTATCTATGTTTTATTTCAATATATATTTTGTATAAATGTTTAATTAATATTAGTAAAACACCTACCATCAGCATTCTCCACATCCACCCAGTGTTGACTGGTGGACAATGCCATTAGGTATTAAGTCTTGTAAGCGGTGACATAAATATGAATAAATAAATAAATAAAAATATTACTAATATTGGACGTAAATGGGAAATTACTCGTGTATGACTGTGCCTCTTTATTTAGCTGGCTATCTGTCTGTAGAGTTTTCACGCCTAAGCCAATTTGCTATTTAAATATCTAAAGTAAAACTTCTTAAAGCCAAAGGCTGGAGCAAATTTCAATATTTTGACAAGGATTGGAATGTTATTTATTTGTGAATTGAATTATAATATTATTGAATTATACTTTTTACGAACACGTGAACTACACAAAGATATGCGTCGCGTTACTAAATATTTCTACGCCTTTCTACGTGTCTTCTCCTACGTCTTTACGTGACATGCCCTATTCTTATACATCGTGATAGTTTATCGTCTCGCTAGCTCGTGTGTCGTGACCTTTAAATTTTACTCCGGCACGCGTTAAGATGTTCCATTTCAAAAAGTTTGAAAAGCTAGGAATAGAGGATGAATGTTTCTTAAAACCATATAATATAGTACGAGTATATGTCACTCCTAAGATTTCATTGAACATATTGCCTAAAGATTTTTTCAAATCAATCCAGTAGTTTCGGATCTTATTTAGTTCAAACAAACTCTCCGTAATATTTTTATAAAATTAGTATTCGTTTTCGCATGACTACTATCTAGTTCTATTACTAACTCTTCGTCTGTAGCTTCATTTGGATGAGACGCCCAACTTTCTAACCCCGGACTATATCATTAAGAGAAAAAAAAAATCGTACAAAGTTCAAGAAATACGTTTTTAAAATCAAATATAACAGAATCAATAGACCCAACGGCGGCTCCTACTCACTCCTAGCTAATTTGTTCCATTCTTATCGTTTATGGTATACGATTTTTTTGGATAAATCCAATAGAAAATGGAATTTGCAGCCAAGACATTTCACGACCTCATTCTTGTCATGTTTAGCATATTGAGGTTACTGAACAATATGAAACAAACATCGCGTAACAGATTGTATCTACTCTTTATAAAAGCTTTTATTTAACTTGCAGTGTATGTTTGTATATTAGTATGTCAGTATATTTGTTTGTTACGGGTCAATCTTGCAAGCTTAATTAGACCCACTTGCTCTTAAAGTACGGAGCGGAAATTCTACACAAAGTTTTCATCCTGATGACAATGCATTTTTGTGACAAGCATAACCTGATACTACGTTCAGGACTGGCTCCAGACAAGGGAACCTCAACGGTTAACAATACAGTTATGAAATTATGTGTTTCTTTGTATTATGAATTTATGATTAAAGCTTGTGTTTTTAAATATTTTAATTAAACATTGTTTGAGAATATGTTATCAACGATGGAAAAGAGTAAGATTTCTATAATTCTATATAGTAAGTAAGTATAATTCTATATAATAAGTCTATATAGTAAGTCACACTTGTTGTTACGCCGTTATAGAGAGACAATAAGAGCGCAACTGTTATGAGTTGATCTAAAAATATGTCAGTGTCATTTGTGAATGATGTTGTATATTGCAATTTTTTTGTGTGACTGGCATGACTAAATTTATTTGCAGTTCGTACTTGTTCTTTAATCAAGACATAGTTTGATCACAAATTTTCAGAAAGATAATTTTATACGGTCTGTTTTATTCCGGATCGAAGTTGCACCGAGTATAGTTCCCGGCTTCCATTACACTTGCGTAGTATGTCGATAAAAAGTAACATATGTGTTATTTCAGATATATATATAGTGTTCCACAACAGCGTTTAGTGGTGGTAGACTGGAAACATAAGTGACGGAGAATTCGTTCATTCGATGTTTATTTCGAGTACCTACTTCACTTTTTTGTTTACCCACTTCAAAACAGTATGAATTTTGTCGAACTCAACATTGATAAGGAGTCCTAAAGCTGTCATCTTGATAGTTAAATGAATAACTTTGTCAACAGCTACTTAAATAATTTTGTTAAGGCCAAAATAGAGACAAATTCGAGGTGGGCCCTATTTTGTTTTGAGTAGTTTATGTAATTCAGATTCCGTTCAGTAGTTTTTACGTGCAAGAGAAACAAACTTCCATTCCCAGAAACTTTCGCATTTATAATATTAGTAGAGTTGACATTCATTGTCGATGATAAACCTAAATTCATAACATTTTTGAGGTTCCATAGTAGTAAATTCGGAACCTGTATGTTCCTCCGTCCGTCCGTCCGAGTGCTGGACGTACTTGAAAACTGTTATTTGCTATGATTCACTATATTTTGCAACGCGAAAAATAGATGGACTGATATCTAGAAAAATATGTTTTATGATAATTTTTGCCGCCGACTAACCTTATGTGTATGCCCATAGTGATGTAGAGACAGAGAATGAGAATGGCTGGTACAAAGAAGAAGAAGATGCTGCTTAGTTCCAGGAGAGGAGAAGATGCCATGAGGGTGCAGAACGCTGAGTCCAGGGATATGTTGCCGGAATCTGGAAGAAATTAAGGAAGGTTAGAAAGAAAAAATATCCAAAAATATTTGTTTGAACGTTGGTGTCTCAAACAAGAGGTATTGGGTTTTAATCCTGCACCATCTCTTATTTTCAAAAAGAAACGTACGTATTACAGATTTCAATTATCACCAGCTTCGGTTAAGGAAAACTTGGTGAGTTGTGATTCTAATTTTAACTTGTGATCCCGCGGGATAAAAGCAGTTTCCCGGGACAATAGTATTTTGTAATCTTCCTCGGTAAATAGACTATCCAACGCATAAAGATTTTTTCAATTCGGACCAGTAGTTATTGTTATACCTATCAAACAAACCATCTCTTGAGCTTTGAATTAATAATATAATTATGTCTACAGGTGTTTACCTTGTCAGGTTACCGTCACTTGGAGTCTATTATATTAATATCTAATATCGGTATTCAACGTAATTAGAAAACCGGTATAATGAAAATTTATCGAAATCTACTTCTGAAATTCCTCAACCGTTATTAAAGATTTGTTTGACTAATATCATCTAATTTTCGCGCTATTTTGATGTTCAAGAAGTATGGACAAATATTTTCATTGCAAATTCATTTTATTCATTTATACAGCAGAAGAACAAATTTGTGTTAGGAATACGATTCTAACGGAGTCTAGTTAAAATAAACATTTTATGCTAATTTGTTTCGCTGAACTAAGTAACTTATTTGCGAAGAAATATTTTTATCTTTCGTTAAACCAATAATTTTGACTAATTCCAAATAATATTTCTCTATTTTCACTTTTAATTTAAGTATAAATAAATTTCTTTATCGACGATTTGTTTCTTAAAAAAACGCATGTAACTTTAAATATAATTTATTGTTTTTGATAAGTGAGCTATTAGTTACTATGACGAGAATATTAATACCTTATATTGGTATTGACTATGGCACTTAGTCTTGTTTAATGAAAGAACATAATACCAGTCATAATACTCGTAAATATTAATCGGTAACAAGAAATTTGTAACTAATTACTATCTGTATACCTTACTAATGTCACAAATGTCACCAGCAGGAGGTTTCGTAGTCAAGTGCTAACTTATAGATGATCAAAAAGCAACACATTTTTTTAGTGCGAATTGATAGACTTCACTCACTTTCAAGAATTTTATGAGTGCAGTTTTCCACACGATATTTTCCATAACGGTTTTCTCCACTTGCTTCTGGCATGTGATAATTCATTTCTAAAACGCACATCTCTTTGAAAAATAGAGTTGCGTGCAGGATTAGAAACCAGGTCTTGCTGATCGAGAGATCAACTTAGGCTTTTATAAAGTTAGTTCGCTTTACCATCAAAGACTAAGGCGCCACTAACAATCTGGTATTTTCGTAGTCAAGCGCTAATTGGATATAAAAATAAATTGAAATTGGTTGGCTATTGCACAGACAAAGCCCTATAACCAATAAAGAGGTCGGTAGCCGTGCACCACCTGTATTTGCCTGCATGGTGCTGGAGATTCTAAACCTCTGCAATACGCCATAAACAAGTACATGTCATTCTCTGAATTATGCTTCGCTCTCTAAATTATCTTTATACTTCCTCAAAGGTATTCCAAAATCGATTTATTTGGATAAATCTGAATGTCTGTTGATAAATCAGTCAATTGTTATTCTGTGAATAATTTTTTGCTGAAAACATTGGCTTGAGGAGAAAATTGGTTGTAAATACTTTAATCTCTTTTAAATGGAAACGCTGCGAAACTTTTAAGCATAAGAATATTGGCTCTCGGCTGCGACGTTGGAAATGAAAAATAAATAGTAAACAAACGAAAGAATTTCACTTCAGCCTGGAAGGTGGGTTATAATGTGACTTAAGTTTGTTTACCTGCTTACCCAGTTTCCATGATAAATCTGGAAGTAATAAGGTACGGTAGATAATATTCGTATCCAGGGCCCTTACCACCACATTTTAGCGCAGTAATATTTTAAGCTTACTATGCTATACGATATATATAACACAGGACACTGTAATAAGCTTTTTTATGCGTAATAATATACACAGAGCGTGGGTATTAGATTTGTTTTGTCGAAAAACCAATAGATTCATCAATTGTAAATCTATCTTGCTAAGAGACGTATAAATAATGTTTGTAGATATTATACAGATGAACAAAGTGTCTATTTTGATAACTTTGTATCAAGCTTCGCTTCAACCTGTCGGCTTACGTCGAGTCCTGATTCTTGTTTTCCCAAACAGTTTAAAGTCGTTTAAGTTTAAAAGTCATTCATTTGCAGTCCAGCCAGAAATTTTTCTTTCACATTTATATTAACTCTGCTTTAATAGAACTTCAACTCTGTATGATCGGAATACAGTTCACATTTCGTTGACGAACGACTTTCGGATTGATGTCGTTATAGTGCAGTAGAAAGCCGATTAAAGATTGTAAATACCAAAGCGCACTTCAACTAAGTTGCTACGACTTTTGAAACGAGAATCGGCCGATAAAAAAGTGAAGCCGATGCAGTCGAAATTTGATTGGTTGAATTGAATCAGCTTGGTTTAGCTTAAGGTCAAGGGGTATATAAAGATAACCGAGCTTAGCTGGTTACTACTGTGTAGAATCTATATTAAATTTAAAACTTTGAATAAGAAGAACTTTAACTGTAATAAACTTTAACTGTAATAAAAAACTTGGGTTTACCTAAGAATCTAATATTTTATTGTCAGGCTAGGAACCAGGGAAGTCAGTGACATTCAAAGATTTAATAACAAACTTCAACGGACGTTTAAGTTAATAACAAGATCCCAGTGATTTCGGTTCATTTCGAAAGTTTCCGAATTGTTAAAGGGTAATTTGAGGGTAGTAATAGAATATAATTTGGTATTCATGTTTGAGAAGTTCTTAGTCCAGCGTGTTCTTTCGATTGTAGACGAGTGAAAAAGTTAAGCATCAACGGGCGGTCGTTAGGACGGGCGACCGCTAGTGGCAATAACGTGCTTCCGTGCTTCTGAGGATATGTACTAGTTCACCACATAACCAAGTGCCGATTGGAGGACTTCACACATCTTCGAGAACTTTATGGAGCACTCTCATGAGTGCAGGTTTTCTCATGATGTTTTCCTTCCCCGGAGTAAGTGCCACTAGACGTCTGTCACGGGCATAACTTTGAAAATTAGAGATGCACACAGGATCTGAACAGAAGACCGCCCGATCGAGACAACAACGTTCAAAACACTAGGCTATCACTGCTCAAATCTCATCTATATAAGATATAACAAATACAATCATAGCATTATATTATCATCGAAATAAATAAGGTCTTTTTCGCTGACACTTCATCACGCAAATATATTTAGGAGCGAGATATGAAAAAAATTGAAAAGGCTTGGTTCTTTGCCCCAATAAATCAAGCCCACGTAGAGTATGTCATCGTGGATATAGCCGCACAATGAACTAGCCTATTCATGAAATTTACGAAATGGCCAATTTAACTAATTTAGAATTTTTCCGAGAAAGAGTCATGGACCTCGATGGCTATGAAGAAGATGGATTATTGCTTAATTTGCTTGTTACATTATCTTCTTTGATATTTGGGGTACCGGGGTTGAACTTGGCACAATGTGGAAAGAGGATCTCGGAGTTTTGACGACATCTGTGGCATAATTATCATTACACATGTATGAAATAGTGTCGATAGATTTTAAATTCGTTTTTTATGATTTTCATTTATTGCCACGCTTTTCGCTATAGGTCGTTTTTAATTGTCTCAAAAGGCTCGCATTAACCCGATTCAAGGTTGAATGAAGAAAAAATGCATTTCTTACAACAATACATGTCAACTGAATTAATTCTTCCTTCTTTTGTGAAGACAGACTGTGAATTATTTCTGTACTTATCCTTGGGAACTCGAGAAACCTTCAGTTCCTTCGGATGGCTAACAAAGCCAACAGGAAAACAGAGAAATGAGTTTGTCTTGTGGTGTTTAAACTGAAGGTTTTGCGATTAAATCGGTCAAGTGAAACGCAGAGGTGTGCACGGAGGGCGTACGACACCGTGTATCATTTAACGCGGTAAAACAGTTCTTAGAACATTCCAGATATATTTCCAAATTCCGCTTCCGATACATCTATCGGAATTCTACTGCATCCAGTACGATAACGTTTTATGACCGAAAAATTTAACTTTTACAGCTATGTGGTCGTATTAATTATAGTACATAACAACGTCACGCCAAAGTTATTAACGGAAAGTTTTTGGCGTCAAAAATTTACTATTTAACTTATGATTAAAAGATTTTATCAGTATAGGATGTACATATTTTGATTTTATAAGTACATAGTATATTGAAAATTATGATTGTATTTTGATTGCAGTGGCGTAGCTACCTTGGGTGTCACCCGGTGCGGAAGTTGGTGGTGTCACTCCATTCAAAGTAAAAAGCAACATTTTTTTCTATTTTTCTAATTAAATTTTCTTTTCCAATTATTTTTTTCTCAATTTAATTTCTTTTTAATGTTTGTAAATTGCTCATTGTTGAGTAACAGGGTGGGTGTCACCCCTAAAAAGGTGACCCCCAGGGCGAACCGCCCCTACCGGTCCCCCCTTGCTTGCCACTGTTTGGTTCCCTCTTAATGTACTTTTGTAATTCAATACTAACAAAGGCAAGAAGAGAATTATCTTCCTAAGTTCCTGATGATCAAGAAATTTTCAATGTGCTTATGACAATATGACAGGCTGCTTGGTCTAGTGGTTAGTGAACCTGACTACTATACTGGAGGTCGTGGGTTCGATTCCCACCCAGGTCAAACTTTTCTGTGATGAGCAGGAATGTTTGTTCTGTGTG
>DWJZ01004012.1:0-16012 GCA_018249125.1 Asbolis capucinus | reverse complement strand
CTTAATTCACAAAGAAAAAAAATGTTTTAATAGTTAGGTCGGAAATTTTAAAAAATTATGAAAAAAAATCATAACTCGTAAACCACAAAAAATCGCTTAACATACATTGGGTATTTCCGAGTATATCCAGATGTCAGCAATCCAAAAAAAAATTTTGGACGCCACCATTTGGACCACCCTGTATATAGCGGGCGGGTCGTTTAGATGTAACAAATTAAAAGTGAGTGTTAATGTTGGAGATAACGGACAATAATGTTTAAAAGATCGTCACATTGGATATTTGCATGAAAGAATGAGCGCGCTGCCGGTGAAGAACGGAGTGTTTGGTGGGTACGACTTGACGCCGGTGTACGCGGCCGTGGCGGTCATCATTTGCTCGGTATGGGCCGCGCTGCTGGCGCTGCTGGCGTTCGTTCGCCGCACCGCGCCCCGCTATCCCGTGCTCGAGGTATTCAACACTGCAGTGGACCGGGCTAATGTTCTGCGTTCCTCCTATTACTAATCACACCGTACTAACGCAGCTATAAATACTATCTCCTATCCTGTACTGTGATTGTAAGCAGTGATAGTAACGGTGTCTGCTTGTAGCTTAAAAAACCCCAAATCTGCGCTGGCAGACGAGTGTCGTAAGACGGACGGCGCGCGCGTAAGGGTTATAATTATGGATCAATATTATTGTTAAATTCCTATTACTTACTAGTATGATGATCTCGCGCGCCGCCGCCGGAACTTAGTCCTGTAGAGTACTCGAGGTTAAATGAAACAATATATTAAAAAGATAGGGATTTTGTGATAGAACTTAGTGCTGTAGTGTACTTGAGGTTAAATGAAACAATATATGTACATATAAAAAAGATAGGGATTTTGTGATAAAACTTAGTGCTGTAGTGTACTTAAGGTTAAATTAAACAATATATATATAACAAAAATAGGGATTTTGTGATAGAACTTAGTGCTGTAGTGTACCTGAGGTTAAATAAAACATTATATGAAAAATAAAGAGTCAAAGTTACAGGCCTAAACCATGTAAAATGCTGAAAAATAACCTGCTTGGAAAGGTTTATTTTCTAATTTCGAAAAGGTTTTTACTAATTCATTCATTCATGAAGGTGTATTTGTATTATACTGTAGTAAAAAAAATAAAAAAAAGAATTTGAAATATATACATATACATTATTCTCGTATATATTTATACTTCAAGTATGTATGTGCTTTTTTACTACAATTGGTATTAGGTAGTCACACTGGACGAATCCTAATACCATTATATTAATAAAGATTTAATTAAGAAATTAGAGTGTTTTATTTACTAAAATAAACATACCCGAATGTGAGCGTAACTCTGATGTTATGAGTGGATGTTCTCCCAAATGAAATAAATATAAATACAAAAAAAGACAAAATCTCGGGCGCCAGGGAGACATCTAACCTGCCACACAGTATGGATAACTAAGCCGCATAAACCATTGAACTATTAATCTCAAGTGGGGTGTCGTTACTACTCAGTGTCACTAATAAAAAAAGAAATGATGTTCTGCTGAGAGATAAATTAAAGAATATAATGGCTAACAAATGTTTATTTTTCCAAAATAATAGACACAATAAAGTCCAATACAAAAGGTTTTTCTTGCCTGTCAGTGGACCGCAGGGCTGTCTCATCTTTGCTGCTTCCGTGGTAAGGCAGTCAACGTCTCGAGATTGTCAGCCAAGCCTCCAAATAAATTCCCCAGTAAATGTGTGAGGAAATGTACTTGCGTAAAGTGGTTAAGCGAAAATAAAAGTGGAGCAAAAGGAAACAACCTTAGTAACGAAAATTAACACAAGTGTGTATAATAATGAATAATTTAGGAAAAGGTCAATAGGCAAAAAAATTTAGGAAAGAGAAGAAAAGAAGATAAGAGAAGAGCTGGAACAATGTACCAAATATTCTAATAAGAACTGTCTTTTGTAATAAGATTTCAATTGGAAAATTTTATTATTTGAAAAACATACCGCAAATGCGCTCTCCAAAGTTAGGTTACCGGCGTGGCGGCGTGAACGGTCAACATCGTCACAAAAGCATTTCTACTTTCCGTTTGCCACTCGGCGAAACTAACACTTTCCACATCATTGGGAAAGCGAAACAAACAAAATTAATAAAGAAACTGAAATTTAAAACATATTTCCCAAAAAAATATATTAATTTAGTAACACAGCATCTTCTCGTGACAAAAGCAAAGAGAAAGAGGAAGGTCGAATGACGTTCACCATAATCAACATAGCGGTTTGTTTACGTAGAGTAACTGTGGTATGAAATACAAGTCTTGTAACAAAATATTTAAAATTTTACGTCATTACAAATAAACAAAGATTATAAACCAGCTAGTTTTTATTTTACAAAAACACATTTCTTTAAATAAAATTGTAGTTTGAAAAACGTAAGTGTGCAGCTACCTTATCTGTCATGTTAAATGTCAAATGCAATGACAGATGTAACGTCAAATGCAATGATGTGTCTATCTGCACCTCACCAAGTTAACGAATTTATTATCTGTAGTGTAACATGTCAAATGAAATATTAAATTTGGAAACAGTCAACAAATTTGCTACTAAAATGTGTGTGTTCGATGTAACGTCGATGAATAAAATCGCACTATACACAATATTAAAAAAAATATTAACTTATACTGACCTTCAACTGTTCATGTAGAATGTACTTCCGATGCTGTTGTTTTACTTTCTCTTCAACTTCTTTACCAATTTTCTGTTGTAATTTTGATAATTCGTATTCCTTCTTCAAGAGTGACAAAGACAGCATAAGTCGTTTAGGTATCTAGAAAAAAAAACGAGATGGTTAGACATTGTCAACTTTTCTATGATATAAATAGATGTGAAGTTAGTGCATCGACATGATTTAGTAGCGCTACATTGAGAAAACTGTTTCTGGCATAACATTACACCAATTGACCTTATGGATGTATAGTAGCTATATGATTTATAATATGTCACATACATAACTTACTTTACTACAATACTTTGAATTATTGCTTTTTTACTTTTTTGCTTGACTTGGCACAACCACTTCAGTGCCCCCAGATTAGACAGTAGGCTATGTTTTCATTAGAGCAGATGAACTTTGAAGAATGTCATAAAAACATGCTGTATTGATCTCAAATGTGTACAAAACCCAAAATATCCACTCACGTCCATTTCCTCCAAGATAGCCTGCAGTTCAGCGGGCTCAGCACCAGTTAACGCCGCGCCCAGGTCACTCAGATACACTGGGTTATCCACGACCCGTTGACCCTGAGCCAACATGTGATGGAGAGACTCTCTGTAAATAATTTAAAGGACTATACTCATGGGCTAGCTATAGACCCATGAGGGGCAGGAGATCCAGCTTATTCTCCTTTCAAAATCTTAACGATGTGGCGACTTTGTCGTTTAAGTGTAACTTGATATTCACTTTCACGATCGGCTTTCAACTGCACCCCTACAATATTCACTTGAAAGTTGTTTTACAACTGTATTCCGATCATATATTTGAAATTTCTATTCAAGTGCAATTAATATAAATGTGAATACTAAATTCCAGCTAGAATGCAATTGAATGGCTGATGATGTTTAAAATAATTTTGGTACAATTAATTTCATTTTTGACCTTTTTGTGCATTGGATCCTTTTTGTTTATGTACATCAAATTGTAACAACTAATTTATAAGTTTTAAAAGTCAACTTTGGAGTCAATAGAAAAGCCTACCTATACAATGGGTTCATATTGATGATGTCCCTTATTGTTTTAATGACTTCCTGGGTCAAAGCTTTCACCTCCTCATTCTGCTGGAACTTCTCATGCATCATGTTTTCCACCTTCACCATCATTACTTGGTCGGGGGGCAGCTTCTCTTTCTCAGTCTGCACTTCTGGATCTGACTTCTTTCTCGTGCTTCTGTGCTTTCTTCTTCGTCGTTCTGCGTCTGACTCTTCCCGGGTAACGTTAAATTCAATGTTAAATACAGGAAATTTCAGCTTCATTTCTGAAATGATTAACGAACGCCGTATCATTTCAGAAGTGAACAGAAGTAGACTAATTTTGTTCTTCGCACTCGCAAGTGAATATTAAATTATGTATGTATGACTGCCAAGACTTTCTGCAATCTCAAGTCCAATCGTACTTTATATTAGACACCAAACAAGTACAGAGTAATGCTTGTGAATACGATATCGCGCATTTTTATAGCCACTTATCATGGCGAGTAATTTTGACGTGATCAGCCGCTAGGACGGAATTTTTTAATAGAAGATATTTTTCTAATATACTATTGCGTCTTATTATCTATACGGCTTTGAGAACGCAGATAAAGTAACTTACTATGGATCACTATACAAACTTATATTGGGAAAAAACTGGGTAGCATGGGCATGGAAATTTCGGTCTAACCTAATTGCTACAACGGTGTATGGGAAGCAATCCATCCCTTTCTTTACCTTTCTCTCGCTTAGAGATTTTGCAACATGCTGGTCTATCACAGCTATCATGGCATTATGGTAGTAATACTCCTGCTTGGTATTGACATACAATCAAGTGGCAATTGGTTTACTTATTTACTCTATTATTGCATATAAAAAATGTAAATTATTTAAAAAGCTATATTATCTCACCAGCTGGTCCAGTCTCAATTTCATCCTCAATAAACTGTCCAGTTATTTTTATCCGGCGATGCGCCATCACCACCAAACGCAACTTATAGTCCATGTCTTGCATTTCATGGATCTGAGCAAATACACCCACTTGGTGTAGATCATCCAAACTGGACACAGTGTCAGACTTTTCATCTTCCTTCTTCTGAAGAAATATCCCAACATAGGGCTGATTGAGCTTCACCTTGCGCCTTATTAATGCTATAAGTGCAGGGTTTGATATCTGTAAATTTTATTTTAAGAAATGAAACGTGTGCCGCAAATCATTTAATCAATAATTAATATAACTCAATATAACCTCAAATTTTCAACTTGCTATTGTAGGGTGTATGTGCAATGTGCATGTACTTATGAACTATATACATATAATAAAGCAGTACTACTTAAACCTGTATTTTAATTGAACACCACTGAGCACTGACCAGTATACTATATCCAACATTTTATTTAGTTTTGAAGAGCACCAGTTGATAAAAGCTAAATACCTCAATATGAACAAAATAAGTTTTCTTAATAACTACTGCCTCATTATTATGAAATACTTCAAGTGTCTATCTGTTTTTATAATCAAAAGTACAGGACCCCTAACATTTTTTTTTATACTGTTTCTTAGTATTAGTGTTATAGCGAGAACAGAAAATATTATCTGTGGAAATTTCAATTCTCTTACTATGTTTATGCAATTACAGCCTTGGGACAGACAGACAGATGGATGGACAGTTTTAGTAATAGTGTATTACCTTTTTTGGGTATGTTACATCCAAACAAATATACTAGGATTACTCAGTACATTGTAATGAGAGACAAATTTTAATTAAATAACATAATTTAATGATGTAATTTATATAATATCATCATATATTCTTAAAAACTCAACGTCCAAGATATACTTTAATTACTAAGCTGACTATTACTAATTCTTGAATATAAATATGAAGTTAAATGTATTTGGGTCAAGGAATCAATTAATTGTGGTTTACTGCAATTGTGAAAATGCCAGTTTATTAACTTTTAGAGGAATATTATAAAATAGATGATGTCACACCCAGTTGAACTGTAAAAACTGTTATTATAGGTAATGCATACTCAGGTATACAAATAGTATATACTCAAAGCCACTGATAATTACATGTTTAGTATAAATTTGTAGTATCTAATGCACTGTTTAGTAGTATATAGTTTTAATATTAAAATATAGCTTTCTCCCCTATCTAGAAAATGAAATAAATAAAAAAATAATTGAAGGTTTTTAATAATGAACAACATTCATGACTTGGGTGTACATACATTAATGTTCTGAGTAGATTGGTTAAAATATGAAAAATTATTTTAAATAACATTGGAAAAAAATATAAAAAATTAATAGTTTACTGGTATGCACCATATAAGTAAATATTTTATTTTATATGAATTCAATGTATTACAGACAGACATAGAATGTCATAGTGATAAGTGAAAGAAACTTCGAGTAATTATAATTGCTTACCTCAATTAGCTTGATAAACCTAGGGAATACTGGATTTCTGTTGATGGCTATCACAGGAACTTGGGGCCATACTTCCGGCACTGCAACCGTAGCTGGCAGTTGGCTGGTGAACAGAGGAGTCTCATCCTTCACCTCTGGATCCTCTTCTGGCGGGTCACTCTTATTACCAGTGGAATAGAGACGAAAAGTCGCTTCCTTTTGCGAATGTATTAAATTACTAAAAGCACATACACGACTGCTTCTAGATAAAAAATCGTAATTTGAAACAATGCGCTTAGCACCCGCTTTTTGGTGTGATGCAATTCTTGTAACACTTCGAGTTAGACGACTAGCAGAGGATTTCAATTTTGGATTAAATAACATTGCATTTCGCACCAACAAGTTTGCTGAGTGCATTTTTAGTTTTATTTGCAACACGGCGTAGTTACTACATACAATTTCATTTGAAAATCATCAATTAAATTGGTTTAACAAAGGTTATCTTTCGAGATTATTCAAACCTAAACCAACCAATAAACCAAACCAACTTCTTTGCCTTCTTTCGTCTAACTGTCAAATCCTATTCGTTCTTAACATTGACAGCGGCTATCATCTACACAGTGTACTTTGATACGTTACACCCATTATTTTGGTGATCTGTTACATACATTGAATCATTGTCTAGTTCAGTGTTCGAGAAAAGACCTAGGAATTCTAACATAATTTTATTCACTATAATTATTTTTTTATTCGCTTACAATTATTTCATCGACTACAGTTCACAAAACCTGTATCCAGTCTTCAGTGTGACCTAAATAATCTATTTGAGGATTGAAGTTTAGAAAGCGAATACAATTTTAAAATGGATTAAAATTACATAATCTATGGAATTTTTAGTCTAAAGATCAATCAGTGAATCAATCTGATTTCTGTCATATATATCAATGTCAATTTCTGTTCATGATGTTTTTCCACAACTTCTATTCAGCAGCGTGCGTGGATCACAGAACACTATACTCTTACCGAAGTGTGATGGATGTGGATAGTGATTAATTATCATTAATCTTGTTCGGACTATTTTCAGTAATTAATGGGACACCTGTGTCAGTTTTTCTTTTCCGAGTGTTTTTCTAAACATTCTTACGTATGAGAAAATATTTTTCAGCAAAAAAGACTTTCATTCAGGTAGATAAGTTAATATCATATTTATTTTACGTACCCAATGATATTTTGCAGTTCACTTTTATAATTTTCCTCCTTCATTCGTGTATAAAACACTAATATGTCATTGTATTTATTCGTACTTCTACAATAACCTAGAAAAATGCTTGCAAGATGGAGTCTCTAGACCTTAAAATATAAGACTTATGATACAAACGTGGATTATGTTGCACAATTGAGTTGCATGATTGCTGTATTTCCGTTTAATACCAATAAAATGTCCATTTAACTTATAATTACAGGGTTCTAGAATAATGAAATCCACAGACATGGCTAACCAACCAGTAAGAGAAGTTTACAAATCTATTATGGAAGGGAGAGCAGTTTTACGCCTTACATCTCAGAAAGTATTCTACAATCCTGTCCAAGAATATAATCGGGACTTGAGTATCGCTGTACTCACAGTATTTGTTGAGGATTTTAAAAAGCAAAAACTTCGTGAGATGGAGAAACTTATGCGTCCTGATGACACTTGTATGGATGAAGAAAAAAAAGTGGTAAGAACCTGCATACAAGCTTCTTCAAACAAGCATAAGGCCTTAGAATGTGTTCTTTGATGTATCTTTTTATTTGTGTTACATTGCCACTTACCATCAGGTGGGATTATAGTCAAGCATGAAGTTATAAATGTTTAAGAAAAAGGACCAAATAAAACAAAACTAAATATTACTTCAATTACTTATCAATGAAAAGTTCTTTCAGTCTGTTTTGCTATGGTATTTCTAAATACTATTTAATGTCTTTGTTTAAAGGACATTACAGTCCTTGAGGCTCTATCAGCAACGGGACTGAGGAGTATCCGTTATGCAAAAGAAGTGGTTGACATTACAAAAGTGATTGCCAATGATATCTCTGAAAACGCCGTCAAGACTATTAAGGATAACCTTTTTTTCAACAACGTAGACCACATAGTTGAAACAAGCCATGAGGATGCTTGGTAAGGCACAATTATTATTAATTAGCAGTTGTGGGTTTCTTGTGTTTTGAACTGGCATAACAGGGTTTTTAAAGAGTAATTTTTTATTTCAACAACATCAATTTTTTATGTATTTGGTAATTTATTCCACAACTTTACTAGAGATGCCAAATGGAAATGGTTTTTAACAGTTTATAACTTTAGCTCTATTATGTTACTGTTTCCTATCATTAATTGAAATGTTAATTTTAATAGCATAAATTCGTTAATTTTGTGATTAATTTGTGGTTTCAAAAACGAAAGGAAAAATAGTTTATATTATATGCCAAAAAGTTGGCAAACAACAAAGGTTTGTAAACATTCATGTAACTGTGACAGAATAATAGAGGCTTTGAAAATTTTAAACTTCAAACTCTTAAATTTGTTTACAGCCTCCTGATGTATAAGCATAAACATCGGTTAAAACAATTTGCGGCTGTAGACCTGGATCCTTACGGTTCCCCGTCAATATTTCTGGATGCGGCAGTGCAGAGTGTGGCTGAAGGTGGCCTGCTTCTGGTGACTGCAACAGACATGGCCGTACTGGCTGGCAACGTACCTGAGACTTGCTATAGTAAATATGGTGCTATCAGCCTTAGGACCAAGTGCTGTCATGAAATGGTTTGTATACATAAATAACTCTTGACAACTTGTCAGACGTTAAGTGGAAATATGGTTCTAGATAGTAAAGCACACTTATTTAGCAGAAGCTTATTTACTCTTTGGTAATATTATACATTGTAATTGTCTGTGAATATTCCATTGTCAGAATATTTGTTTAAAACTAGGGCCCACTGTGTAGTATCTTGATAGAAAGTAATTGATGTGTTATTCCAGAGGATAACCTATTGGTGTACTAAATTTCACTCAGATCCATTCTTTAATTTTTGCGTGAAGGAGTAACACATCCATCCATTCATTCTCACAAACTTGCATATTTATTATAGGTAGCATATCAATAACAGCTGCCTGTAACTGAAAGTTATTTAAATAAAAAATTTGTCACTACTAAATACCCACTGATAGGTGCTGGATTTAATTACAATGTTTTACACCAGATGGCGCCTAGCAATCTCATGTGTCTGTTCTCCAGGCTCTAAGGATATTGCTGCAGTGCATAGAGTCTCATGCAAATAGATACAGCCGGTACATAGTGCCCATGCTGAGCGTGTCAGCTGACTTCTATATTCGAGTATTTGTCAAGGTCTACTCTGGAGCTGGACAGTGCAGAAAAACAACCAGGTCAGAATACTTGAAACCTCTCACTATCTGTATACAGTGAATCTTGATAAAGATTTAAAGAAGATTAACTAATATATTATTGATTTTTCTTTACAACCCAAGTGGCTAGTACAGCAGAATCTGAATTAAACATTCAATGAAGTTATTTATACTTTTATTACTGCATTAATTATATAATAAAACATAATACTATTTTGAAACCAGCTGATATTAAGTCCAGAATGTGCATGTTAAGCTTTTCTGCCTCAGCCTGCTTGATACCGGTAATTGAGATGCAATATCATAGCAATCATCATCATCTCAACCCATCATGGCCCACTATTGAGCACGGGTCTCTTTGAATGAGAAGGTTAAGGTCATAGTCCACCAAGCTGGGCAAGTGCCGATTAGCAAACTTTTCACACCTTTGAGTTTTGCAATCTCCCCGGCAGGCATTTCTTTGCCGTTTTACTGAGTGAAATGCTTAAAACACAAATTTAAAACGATAAGTCAGAAGTGCGCGCCCTGGGATTCGAACCCAGACCTTTTTGATTAGGAGGCCGAATTCTAAATCACTAGACTATCTCACCACTGAAGCATATCAATAGAAATCATCATAACAATAGAAGCGGGGAATGCAGTGATGTCCCTTTTACTAATTTAATATCATGTTAATATTATACACACACAATTTTAACACAAAAAACCCGAGAACAAATATTAATCATTCACGCCCTGATGAGAATCAAACTTTGGGCCCATCGCTTTGCAGAATCACTACTAAGCTGCAGGATCCTTCTGATGGATCTGTTGAAAATGTTTCTTGTTTTCCATAACTTTTCCACCTGATATTCCAACTGTATATGTATTATTATAAATTTATATGTAAGTATACATGTTTATTTGGATGGTGCAGCAAGCTGTCCATGGTGTACCATTGCGCTGGATGCGACTCATCAACACTGCAGCCTTTGGGCGCCTTCAAACCAAACCCTACTGTTAAGACACCCAATCAGGTGAAGGCCTACCTACCCTCAGCGCCTCCTGTCGGCGAACTCTGTAACAACTGCAATCATAAACATCAGGTGAGTGACAACTTAACTCAGCTGGTGCCATCTGCTTAGTTTTAAAGAAAGATTGAGATTCTGTACTATTTCGATTTCGGGTAAAAAGTAATGTGTAGCTTACGTCACATTTTAATACTACCTCTGTGCCAAAATTCATTAAAATCTGTTCAGAAGGAGAGGCTTGAAACTGTAACAGAAAACAGTGTAACGTATCTTGTAAGTAAGCATGATTTTGTTATCGGTATAGAGACCAGAACAATTATTTTTGGATTTAGTGTCTGTCTTTCTTTCTGTCTGTCTATTTGTCTGTTCAAGGTTCATGCAAAAACCACTGGACAGATTTAGATGAAACTTGGCATAATTAGAGTTTAAAGCTGGGAATGGTTATAGGATAGATTTTATCCCAGGAAATGGCTTTGTTCCCGCAGGTTAAAATTAGTATGGCAACCCCGAAATCAACGGAGCAATTTAGATGAAATTGAGCATGTCTGTGGCTTCTGTATGGACTATGGTTATAGAATACCTTTTATCCCAGAAAATTGGTTTGTTCCCGTGGGATAATAAGTTAAAATTAGTATGGCAACTCTCAAACCACTGGATAACTCTTCTTCGAAGCGAGGCCAGTTTGTTGTTTTTTCTAAAGAAAAAAATAATTTTGACTTTGATTTGCCTTGCAATCATTCGCCTCATATAATACCTATTTCTCTTCTTTTTTTGAGTGCATAACGATTTTTGTGACCGGTGACGACGTGCCCAAAATATTGTGTTGCGTGCCATTGGTTCACCATAGCTCTTCAAGCAGGCACTTACATGCTCATATACGCGCGCGCTCACTCGCATAGTATCTATCTGGAAATAGAGAGTGACAGATATACCTTCGACCGTAGATGGGCGGGCCGATCTGGTCGGCGGAGTTACACGACCAGTCATTCGTGTCTCGCGTGCTGTCGCTGGTGCAGCACGAACCCAACAGGTTCAACACCGCGCGCCGGCTTGAGGGCATGCTGTCTGTCGTCTCTGAGGAGGTGAGGAAATATTCTTTAAAAAAAATTTCAATGCTCTTGCTTGTAAACTGGATTTCATTTCTACGTCCTTTGTTTCTTTCTCTTCCTTGCGTTTGTAGTTCTATAATAGCAGGTAACGCATTAGTAACTCCCCAGTTTTCAACGTACATGGCCGGTGGTGATCACTTGCCATCAGATGACACTCGATGACGATCTGCTCGTTTGCCTATTTGTTCTACAAAAAAAAAATTCTAGCTCCTTAAGCATTTTTCTCATGTGACTGCTATTCACAATGTTGACTTCCAATAGATTATTCAACTCACAAATGTGTTGTAAAACATCGTATGACATGCATGTGCTTTGATCGTTACATATGAGGCGGTACAACAGCGTAAGCCTGCGGAGCTATAAGAAAGTAGAGTTACATAGCACACTCGTATCATAGTTATCTAGTTTAATATACTTGCTAGTAAAGTGGGTTTTATTTCATCGTTTTTATAACTGTAACTCCGTCTTTTATAATACGTGCTTTTTTATTGACATTACAGCACTTGACATGCCAAGTGATGTTATATAAACCGGTTAATTCGTACAACTCTGCAGCATGTTGTCTATTATTTCTTCTCAGTCAATTGTTTCGAATGAAACTCGGTTCGTCGAGCACGAGTTACTCGTCATTTAATGTTTTATATCTGTGTCAAGGTAACTGCGCCGCTGTACTACACTCTAGACAGGATTTGCGCCACTGTGCACTCTGAGATGTTGCCAATAATGCTGTTCAGGTGAGATTGACGGTTATATGTGTATATATAGGAGTTTAGTATAGTATAGTATAGTTATATAACTCTGGAAATATTAGTAAATAAATGTAATTACGGGCGTACCGTGGAAATGAGGCGGCATTTTATGAAATGAAATCAAAACCGTTATTATCGTCCAAGGTTTCAGTAGCGAAAGTCAAAATTTTGCAATAGAAAGTTACTCTAGA
This sequence comes from Asbolis capucinus, assembly GCA_018249125.1. NCBI lineage: Eukaryota > Metazoa > Arthropoda > Insecta > Lepidoptera > Hesperiidae > Asbolis > Asbolis capucinus. The sequence continues at coordinate 3,411 of DWJZ01004012.1, read as the reverse complement.
TGTTGCACGTTGCCACAAGTTGCACGTATTCCACAAATAACTGTGCTTGATGTCCTACCAGTGAGTAATAATTATTTAGTTATGAAGAAGATTAGACCTAAGTTATAATATTTTACTGTACATACATTCTTAAAAAAAAAAAAAACATTAAAATGGCTGTAGATCGCGGGGAGTTGGCTTCAGACTCAATATGTAGAAAAAATGTATTCTTAAAATAACTCATGCTACACGCCCTATAAGTTTGTAAGGACCGAAACCGGACACATTGTATATAAAAAATAATGTTTGTGAGTTTGTTTGTCCTTTATAGACACTTAAATTATAAGAGATAGAGCACTGATGTCTATAGCAACTTTGTACAGAAATATTTGAAATAGGTTTAGGTTCCAAAATATCGATCAGACATATGTATATACCTATATTGGCGTCTAGCTAAGGACAACTCTTCAACAGGTAACGTTAATAAAAGTTCGAAACTTAAAATTTAGCAGGACAACGTGTCCGGTTCAGCTAGTCAATTATAAAATTAATAACAAAATGTAATATTTTTTTGATAATACTTAAAGTCTCGATACACAATACTTATATATCATCTGCTTTATACCCGATACAAACTTAGGAATATTATTAACCTCAGTATGTTTTTCGGCAATTATAGACACATCGGCGAATTACGGGGTACTAGGGAAAAGGGATACCCCTCCCCCCTGGTGCTTCCATGTGTGTGTGTGAGAAGTAGTGAGGGGAACACACTGTGTTTACATACAATAAAAAATGTTGTCAGGTCGGCGTTGCTCAACGCCGGATATGAAGTGTCGTATTCGCACGCCAATAAGCTGTCCATCAAGACTAATGCGCCGCAGAAATTCGTGTGGGACGTAATGCGAACTTGGGTCACCTATCAACCCGTCAAGGCTGCCAAGTTAGTGATTTTAATTAATATTTTAACCTTATTAGCCTTAGTTTAGTAAGCGGAACGAGTCTTCAGGACAGAAGTAGGGGTAATGTACACTTTTGGACTATGTATAGTACACAGACGCGGTCCAGATGGACGGAGGCCACCACAAACCAACGAAAATTTATCAATGGCTGTGCTTACAACTCGTGACGGTTATTGAAGCGGAATATTACAATGGAGTTGAAGCATCACTACGTAGTATAAAACAAAGTCGCTTTCTCTGTCTGTCCCTATGTATGCATAAATCCTTAAAACTACGCAATAGATTTCGATGCTGTTTTTTTATTTGATGGAAGAGGATTGTTTATATGTATAATAACATTCAATATAGAGTAGAGAAATACTGTAATTATTGACGTTTCTAATGTCAGTGTGATGTCGTAAATAATTAATTTTTTTTCCGCAAAAGGTGTACAGAAAACTCCGCGATGGTATATGTCTATCTCTCATGGATAACCCATAATAGCAGTTTTTTGTCATTTACTTTTTACGAAAAATAATGGCTTATTTTCGAAGCAATTTTCAGAAATACAGCATTAATTCATACCAATGAAGTACTTTAAATATATTGTTGATTTAATATACATCAATATGGCCGCTTGCAGCATGTAATTTAAATTAACATTTTGCAAGGTATTACAGATATAAATTGCAGGGGCATAGCGTGGGGTGTCCAGCCGGTCGGCGGCGCGCCGCGTGCTTCAATAATTTTTTTCACCGAGTGACATAGGATATATATTTTATACCCATGCGAAGCCGAGGCAGGCCGTTAGTAGAGTAATAAAAGAATAGAGAGACTGTACCAAAGTAATAACACAGATTATTTACAGTAGTATTCTACGAGAACAGCTATACCTCGGCCATGATTCGAAAATATTTTATTCTTGGCAAGATCGAAGAAACATTATTTTATAGCTATAGTTTAATGCTTGACTACAGTCCCACCTGATGGTAAGCGGCGATGTAGTCTTCGATAGTAAAGCGCATTAACTAGAAGAAGCCTACTCACTCTTGTCTTGAAAACGCCTACATTTTACTAGAGCGGGAACACAGACTCTGGCAACTTATTCCAATCCTTCGCGGTACTCTATACAAAGGACGAGGCGAAGCGTATCGTCCTTACCGGAGGGATATCCACGGTGTAAGAATGGATAACCGTGGTGCCGTGATACGATGTTAAAAAGGGGTGGGGGAATTAGGTTGTTTAATTATCTAAGTAAAGCTCTTTGTTGACAATCAAAACTCATTTTATCTGTTTAAGGCTGGAAGCCCACCCGGTAGCCAAACACATCCTCTCTCAACCAATCACTCATGAGGTGGACCTGACCGAGCGAGCAGATGCCAACCCTGACAGCAGACGGGAAAAGCAGACCCGCTTCCAGTTCAACCCCACTCCGCACTGGGGACCAGGCTGCAGGTCTACTATCAAGTAAGATAGCATTCTATTGCAATCCATGATTAGCCCAATAATGAGCACTGGTGAATTAACAATTGCTATCTAAAGAACTTTACGTGCCTTTAGTAATAAAGGGATTATGTTAGTAACAGTCAGTACTATCCGACTGCGTCTAATATTTTTTTACTTTCTGGATCTCTTACCATCGACACCAGCAGAGTTACTAGGAGCATATTTCAAGTTAAGGACTATGTAGACTTTTCTAATTAATTGAAATTCTAAGTGAACAACTTACAAAGCTCTCAAAGTCGTTATTAGTTTGTCAAACCGACCTTTAGTACAAAATCGCTGTACAATATATGTATACGGAGCGAATTAAGTAACCGTTAACGGCTTTAAGTGCAGTAATTAGAGTATTAAAGTAATTAGAGTAGAAAATACTCTATTACAATTAAAATCTTTGTACATGATGAGATGATTTTTTTTTCTGTAATTGGTTTGCATATTGAAGTATAAAACCTTTTTTTTTCCATAGCACTGCAGCAAACAAGAACTTGAAATCTAAAAGGAATCAAAACAAAAGAAAATCTAAATGGACCAGGTATCATAAGAGACTGTGTTCTGATGGCAATGAGGAAAATCCTGAAAAAAGATTGCTTATTGACACCACATCTGAACCTGATTCAGATCATGGTGATTTATATAACAATGTTGGCACTACTGAGACTAAACTTGATGCGGAAGTAAATTCTAATGTTGCCTCTCCTGAACTTGATAATGGCAACTCTCAACCGGATGCTACTGCAACAACAGAAACGACTTCAGAAAATAAACAATAATTTTGTGATGTTTTATTTATACATATAACACAATTATATGTCAGTGTTTAAGTATTAATACAAGATTGTTGTGACAAAGTGACAGTGACATTTGCGCTAGCCAGAAATTGCATGTCAATTGACGCATTTTTATACTATAGTTGTAAAGGATACCTATTCATCCAGATTACAACTAAATAATTATTTTTAATATAATAAATTAGTAATAAGGACTAGAA
>DWJZ01004011.1:0-16013 GCA_018249125.1 Asbolis capucinus | reverse complement strand
TAGATATTTCTATTACACATCCAGACACACAGAACAAACATTCCTGTTCATCACAAAAAGTTTGACCTGGGTGGGAATCGAACCCATGACTTTCGGTGCAGCAGTCAGGTTCACTAACCACTAGACCAACCGGCCTGTCACTTTTGATTAACGATGTTACTTTCGGTTTTCAAAACATCTAACACTCCAACATTAGATATTTATTAGAGTAATATTATAGATGTGAAAATTCTGAAATGTACGTTTGTTATTCCTTCACGCAAAAACTACTGAATGGATCTGAATGAAATCTGGCATAGGGATAGATTATAGTCTGGAATAACATATGGACTACTTTTTATCAACATATCACACTGGCGAAACTGTGGGTGGTCTCTGGTAATTAATAATAATAAAAAATACGTATTTTTTACATAACACCTTACTTAAAATCTTGGATTCCAATTTAGTTTGAATTAGCGTCTTCTCCCAAGCTGTGTATCAGTTCACACTTTTTACGGATACGGGTTTTAGGCTTTAAAATATCAGTACACTTCTATATTATTGAAGAATCACATTACGAACATACCTATTATACTACCACCACCTGTGAAAACTAGAAAAATCTAGTTTAGAGTCATGACGAAGTGGTATTCTAATAAGTGACCTTTGGTCATGGCTCGTAAACCACTTTTATAATACATCCAAAACTTGATTCTTACTTTACAAAATGTTAAAAAGAAGGCATTGTTTCTGTGTATAAACAACATACATGTGTTATAACAATGAAATTTTTTGTTCGTTCATGTTAGCGGCTGCGTCAGTAGCAGTTTTGGCTTTGGCCCAAGTATGCACCGTTGCTTGTTAAAACTTTCTATGTCAACAAACAGTTATTTTTTCTAAGAGATTTACAAGCTGAAGTTTGGGCCTCTGTGCCCTTTTGTATCACTTTTGTCGTCATGCAAAAATTTTGTGTTAAAGAATGCAAGTTTTAAATTTTGTATTAAAAATTTCCCGTTTCATTCTGGACTGTTTATCCAGTAAGCGCACAAAGTGCATACTCATAGCTCGCCGTCTTGCGTCGATCCAAAATGATCCGCCAAGTTAAGCATCAGCGGACACCGTCAGTAGAGGTTGGGTCATGGTTACCCGTGCTTCGTGCGTACTTCCGTGCTTCGGAAATCACGTAAGTCTGTCAATCCCGGTTGGTTCACTTTCGTTAAGTGAGCTGCTGATTTCTATAGTCAAATAAATCATTTGATATTGATTATCGCAGGAGAAGAATTGTTAAGGTTTCATAAGATCACAAAATTGAGAGAAAATATTATACTAAGATGTAACCCTCCTTGTGTTCCGGAAGAACATTAATGGAAAAAAAAATAAACAAATAGTTATTTCTTGTACAATTATACTAATAATGTAGAAATAATGTTATGTATTCTGCAGTAAATATGATATTATTTTATTTAGTAAGTAGTGAAGCTTTCATAGCCCGGCGGCATGGTTCATTTGGAAGCGATCGAAGCAACAGCGGGCGCGGTCGGTAGGAGGATAGGTGCTCGCTAGTGGCAAAAATTTCATGAACGTTCCCGTGCTTCAGAGGGCACGTAAACCTATTACTGTTAGATTTCAATCGTTAAGCCATGTGGGAGGCTTTCGGGCGGCCTAAACACTTTTGACACTTGGGCTGGCCACTAACCCCTTTACCAATCCGCATCGGAGCAGCGTGGTGTATAATTTTGGTATATTTCAATATAAACAATGTATATTTCAATTTAAATAATGTAAATTTCAATTCAAACAATGTATATTTCAATTTATATATACAGGTTAATATCTAAAAAAGTTTTTATATGTCAAAGAGATTACATAACATTTATTGTGTTATTATATACAAAGCTTGTTCAGACAAAGAAAATGAACTCTAACTCGATAGGTTTACTATAAGTTAGGATATTTTTACCTAACTGACACTGCCACAATGGTAAAGAATTTAACACATACAAAATTGACAGCTTTGCCCGTACCGATGTTGATAAAAAGTAACCTGTCTATTATTCTTGACTATAATCTATCTCTGTGTCTAATTTTATTTATATCCGTTCAGTAGTTATTGCGTGAACAAGGAAAAAAAATCAATCCATCCACCCTTCCTCAAAAATCTTCGCATTATAACATCAGTATGATTTTTTAATTGGAAAAACTAGTAAATGCCGTCGCTTGGTATGGAAAAATTAATTATTAGGAAATGTCCTTTATTTCACCTAGATCTCATATTAGCGAAAGATTTCTCAGAATCGATCCAGTAGGTTTTGAGTTCATGCACTACAAACAAAATAACATGCCTTTTTTCCTTTTTAAAATATTTGTAAAGATTGCTACTACCAAAGTGCCAGATTGTTCCAAGGAACATTTTAAGAACGCGCCATTTCCAACTTGAAGATCTAGACAGACTTGGTCAAATGTTCCAATTTCAAATATTCCCCCGAGAACAGGTTCGTTACTTGCCCGTGTTAAAGTTGAGAACTTCGATATATTTCCCGCAAGTGGTCATCAAGGTTTCATTTCACAGGTTATTACAGAACCCTTGCCGCGGGTGCTTGGTGCGACAGTGACACATGACCTAATCTCTCTCTCTTTTGTTCCCATCAACATAGTTAAATAGTTAAAGTTGAAAATTATCTGCGGCAATAACATGTACGAACTTGTTGAAGATTGTACAGTCCGAAGGGACCTATTGTCCCTTTGGATATAAAACGACAACCTCTGTAATCGAATGAGTTTTTCTTATTTGAATGTCTCGAAACACATTGTCTGGATAAGTTTATTTTCTCTTAGTGCAGTATTGTTATAGTAAGTAGTATTATAAATTGCGACATATCGTATAGATTAGCGAATCTGTAATAATACTTCACTAAAAATAATGGTGAGTCATTCTATACCAAGATAAAAACCTTATACTTGCAGATTACAAAAATCAAATTCCAAAAATTTTTTCATGGAATGTTAACAATTCAACAAATAAAAATTACAACCAATTAAAAGTAGCCGACAACAATCCCGCAAAAGAAATTAAAAACATATTTCAGTGCTCTCAATACAACACAATAGGGAAAGACTGAATAAATACCAGTAAAGTTAAATTACTACTGATGTGGTCCATTTTTATGCGCCACTGCGAATGATAATCTATTTACCCAAGTCCGAATGAAAATTAAACACAGAATTGTGAAACTGTGTCCACACGTACCTTGTGTAAATATAATGGCACAACGAAAACGAATACACAAATAACGGAATATATTTTATTCGACTATAATTTATTTAAACGACTTTCGCTTTAATTCACTAATGGAATGGCTGCGGGTAATGGGTTTGACAGGGTCCACCGCGAGGTCGTATAGGCACATTTTGATCGGCATAGACAACCCTACCGTCAAATGTCACGCGCTTCCGATTAATAGATCTCTCGCACGGAACGAGTATAGTGGCGAGACAGCAAACCGATACTTGGCCGAGAGAATGGTAGGTGAAAAATGTAAACACGACAATGTTCATAGGTACAAAGGCCTGCGAAGAGACTAATTGGTGACCCTAAATTGGCTGAGAACAAACTCCATAGCCTCGAGCATAAGCGCAAATTTGCCAGCTCTTCGGTACTCTACAGGGTACATTTTGGAGAGTACGCAAGAATTACACGATTTAATTCCCCTATCCCCGTACCATCATCGAACGAGTCGACGTACGGTATCTATCCCTTCGTCGCAGATATTGCGCCAGTAAGAACGTGGCGCTTTGCATTCTCTTTCAACATACTCGTACGTACCGCGAAGGACTGGAATAAGTTGCCAGCCTCAGTGTTTCCGTTCGATTAGGTACAATATAAGTGTCTTCAAATCAAGAGTTAATAGGTTATTACTAAATTAGTGCGCTGTACCATCTAAGATCATATCGCCGCTTGCCATCAGGTGGCATGATTTATTATACTAATTATACTAATTTATAGAATATTATACTAATTTATACTGTATCCTATCTACTGTCGTTGTCTCCCTCCTGTACTCGATACGTGTCAGAGACCCATAAAGGCGATATCGCCGCCCATGGACATTATCAACTGGCTGAATTATCGTGCTTTGCCGCCCAAAACCTCAGATAATAATCAAACACTAATTTATAGAAAGAAAAAAAATATATCCGAAAGGTATCTTTCTAAATTACCATATTGAATCAATAATGAATTAATTGAATTAACTAATTTAATAATATTATATTAAATGTACCTACTGTTTTAATAATGTATTAATCTTCATTAGTTTGACGTTTAAAAAATGTATTAGGAAGTAGTAGTATAAGGGCATTTAAAAAAACGAGGTTAATTGAATGACTGAAAACAAAAGAAAAAACTGGCTCTCAAGCCTTGTGTTCAAATGTTCTAGGAAATAGAAGGGTTATGACAGCTATCAGCAGTTTAGCAGCAGTCCTGAAGCAGGTGACCAACTATACTTCGGCCATGATGTAAAATGAATGTTTACAAAGCAAAAAACAGCAAATTTCTCCATAAAACTTAACGAGCATTATATAAAGGTGGTGACTCATTAAATTATTTCATGAATGTTTTTTAAACTTCAAGGGTACTTATTCACAAAATTTCGTCTTGTCGTTTATTCTCCCCTATTAGGTCACCTTCTCGAGTTCAAGTAGTTTTAAATTAAAATTCCTATACTTATATTATGAATGTGGGATTGTGTGTGTTTGTCTGTGTTTCATTCAGACAAATAAAATTTTATTGGTCTGAGGTGTTTCACGTCGAAACAGAGGCGGATGGACGTGTTTTTTAGTGAAGATAGAAGGTCTGGAAAGTTACATAGGCAACTTTTTATCAATAGTCACCCAGCTAGCGGAGTCGCGTCTGGACCCTAGTACGTCCACAAACGTATTAACAATATCAATAAATAAGTGATTTCATTTCGAAAATAAACTACTAAATACTAAATAGTTCATTTATTCTTTTTTTAAAATGTCAAAAAATATTGCTTAGTTACTCAGCTTAGTAGAAATATATAAGCATCTTCAGTTTTGGAACACTTATTTGTTTTTTGTTTACCATGTCCATCCATCCTAACATAGAGATCCTAGTAAAAGAAATCCTTAAATTGGTATGGGTTGAACCAATTGATAGCCCACTAATCAGCACAAATCTCTCCTCAGACTGAGGAGACCTATGACATACTCCACCACAGCACCAAGTCGGATCAGTGAAGGGGTAGCCAATCCGAGTGTCAGTTTTTATGCCACCCGAAGGTCTCCGACATGGCTTAACCATTATTATCTCCTGGTAACGTGAGGAAAACTTCTCTTTTCCATTTACCCTATCCCATGGGATATCGTGTGATGTTGTATATAGATATGTTGCATGTGTAGTATGTGGATAGGTTCATCAAAATATGAGGTCCACCTGTCTCCGACATGGCTTAACCATTATTATCTCCTGGTAACGTGAGGAAAACTTGTCTTTTTCATTTACCCTATCCCATGGGATATCGTTTGATGTTGTATTGGATATGTTGTATATATAATATGTGGATAGGTTCATCAAAATATGAGGCCGAATAATTATATAATGACAAATAATAATAACTGGAAATGTGTAACACCGCTGAACTATGAAGTCAAATAAATATATAATCATAAATTTTATATAACTGGGAATCAGTAACACCGCTTCCTATAATTGCCAATTAAAAACAACAGACTCTTACCTTGACTATTATTCACAATTAATGGAAATTACATTCCCATTTCAGCTACGGAATATTTTATTTGCGACACTATCTCTGTCAGCGTTTCGTGATATCATTAATATCATTAAAATTTAAATGAATCTGTCATCGATACAAGTATCTGATGAACACAGGTGAAAAACGAATTTATTCATTACTGACCCGGAAAATTCTTGGATCCGGCGCAAATGGCTTATTCTCACGCATGAGTTTTACTGAAATTAAAACGGGATTTATGACGTGAATACTTCTTTTGCCTACAAGTTTTTATAGTCTATTTATTGTACTACGAACCAACCTAAGTACATGGCGATGAAGTCTTCGATAGTAAAGCGCACTAACTTAGAAGAAGCATATTCACTCTTGACTTGAGGACATTTAAATTCTAATCAAACGAGAACATCTAGTATAAAAGGATCAAGAATACACTAGATGTCGCCGATGACCAAATAACTTCATATAGTCGGTTCGATGTGTCGGTGTACACGCATCCTAAACAAACATTTATATTTTTTTATAAAAGCGCTTATAGTCATGAAACAAAAACAAGTTTCATACGCATATATAAATATACAATATAGCTTTTAAATCATTTTTCGCAGCGTATGAGCAAACGACAATTCATTTGCATAAACCGCGCCAGAATCCAATTCTAATGCAAATCCGAAGCAAATAACGATAGAGCGCTGTCTTTATTCATGACTACCGCTCAAATTAAACTCGGTCTACATCGACAACTTTCACTTCGCTGAGTTAATCCGTACTTTAGAAAAGGTTATAATTAAATATGTAAGCTCTAAACGTTATGTCAATATACAAATCAAAACTTTACTTTTTAGTTTACCTAGTCTATTGGCTGAATAAAGTTTTTCTTGCTTTTTTCAATTCGTGAGGAAGGAAAGAGAGGGATGTAGAAAGTTTGACGGCTCACTTTGACGTCGTAGCTTCCAGATGTGCCGTATGTTCTCGTTTTTTTGCTTGATAAGTTTCTAACTCAATACTTGAAGTTTGACACTTGACCCAAGCAAGATATGTAGTTAATACATTGCAACCCTAAACCGGTCAAGTGGGGTTGGGGTTCCTTCCAGTACTTTATCTACAAACCACGACGATATGAGTTTATACCAGACAAAATACTCATTTGAGAAATATATGAAAAACACACAGGTATGCATGTTTTTTCAAGATATTTTAATTCACCGTTGCAATTGATTAATTATTTGTAAGCTAATATAAATGAAAGTTTTTGAGCATTATTGGATATTTTGATGTATGGATTTCCTTCAAGCGCTACCCGTTCAAAGGACAATGAAAATTGACACACATACGTTATAGTCTGTGATAATACACACTACTCTTTACCAACACATGACCCGAACGAAACCGCGGGCAGTTACTACTGAGTACTAACATTTTGAAAACTGTGATAGGATTCGAAGTCAGACACTCGTGTTTGAAAACTAATCCTTAACTTAGCCTGCTTTTTAACACTTAACATTACTAACATTTGTTTTTCTTTGTTCACAGGTCTACTGCGCATGATTCATTGAAAACACTGCATCCGAACTAATTATAACTAATTAACTAACTATCGTATTGTAAATCCCCTAAACAATAAATAAAATAAGTTTCCAAATGACTCAAGATAATGAATAGTAAATACAAGTCTCAGTGTCGCAAACAATTATCAGAGGCGTGCAAATACTCAACATTGGGTATCTAATTACACGCTCACGAATGTCGTTTGAATTACTAAAATCTTAAAGCATCACCAGACTGGTGTCGAAGTGTCCCGATAGATTTTAATTATTCAAAACACTATCTTATATAGACAGTTGTGAATAAATAATAACATAAATATCTAAAAACAAAGTTAAAACAAAAGTGATTGTGTAAATATTTTAAAATGTACGTAAAATGTACGCGCGCGAGTTGTTATGCATGATAATGGTGCGGTTTCATTAGCGGGAGGGGCGTGTTGGTTAAAGCTGGGTGGGCAACGCCACGGCGTCGTCGGTGGAGGCCCGAGGGGGTGCGGGCGACGCGGAGAGCGACCCGCCGCCCGCGCCCGATGCGGAGGCGCCGCGACGCCGCCGCCACCGCCCGCTGTACCGCCGCCTCTTCCACTATGTCCGCACCGCATGGACCGGCGTCAAGTTTGCGCTAGGTAAACATTTTTATTACTATACATTGTGGCGGATTTAGGGCTTATCTAACTTGATCCTAGATCTGTATTGGGGGGCTTAATCTTACAATACACTAGGTCTAGGTACCAGTTGTATTTATAAAGATAATGTATTGTAAATGTAAATTTTCACTACTATACATTGTGTCGGATTACGGTTTTCTGTTTTAATTAAGCCTAGATCCGATCAGGGGCTTAATCCTACAATCCCATGGCCCCTACCACTAGTATTATACTCGAAGAATTAATATCACTTGTACATTATTAGTAAACGATTTTGTTTAATTTATCTTAGATATTTGTTTGGCTTCAAAAATACTCTTCTAACAATTTCTCAACCCGTAAAAGTTACCGCTAGTAGGTATTTATACAGTTAATGTAACGTACAATTTATTATTGTACATTGTGGTGGATCTAGGATTTTTATTTTACCATGACCCTATAACTACTTGGGGGCTTTGATGCTACTGTCCTCTCACCTTTAGATCAGCTAGTGATTATGCAACTGTATATATTTATAACTATAAATATTGGGAAATTATACAAAAATTGTATATGTAAATATTGTTTATACAAATCTATCAATTGTATTATACAATTTCATTTCCTTTCAGAATTATTGCCACATTACTACTATGTTTTTGTCAGGAAATATTTTATTCCCAATAATAATAAAATTATATATATCGATATTAAACACGGGATTTTCATAAAATTCACCTAGGAATGTTCCTTAACGCATTACTTATATTTTCATTTCGTTATATTCCGGGTTCCATTGAAGTCGATGCGGAATTTACTTCAATAACAACCGTCGTTTTTGTCATCAGGAGAAAAAATTTTCAGTACCTCTCTGTGGAAATATTCAGGATTTTTCCTAGTAAACCCCTTCGACAGTTATCGGCCGAACATAGGGAAGCTTTTAGATGTTATGTGATTTTTTTATGATAATAGCCGACAAACGAGCACACTATAGCGATGGTAAGTGGTCAGCGTCGCCCATGGACGTCATAAAAGTTAAAGGATAGCCGATGCTGTAGTAATAAGGGTTGATTTTTAAAGAAGTTATTATAGGTATAGATAGGTATTGTGTACTTAGACTTTAAGGGATGATTTTACCTAGTGACAATTTTTACGGATTTGCATAAATTCTATAAGTATTGTATAAAATATAATTAATTATAATTACTTCTACCTATTAATTACCCACTACTGCACACGGGTCTCTCCTTACACTGAGGAAGCCTAGAGCATACTCCAGCACGCTGAACCAATGCGGATTGGTGCAGGAGTGGCTAACCTGTCTGAAGTTTTTATGACACCCGACATAGCTTAACTATTACTATCTAACACCAGTGGTAACGTGCGGTCAGAAGCAAGGAACCGCTCATGAATTTTATGCCACTAGAAGTGACCGATTCTCCTATCGATAGCGCCTAATATTATTCAACTTTCCGACCATTAACGACCGACCCAACCCACAACAATACAACACGAATGCTTCAAATCTTCAATCAATTAGTATATGTAGTTAAGTACATAACCGAAACGATTAAAATTAATATAGCTACAAAGAAGATTATATGAAAAATAATGTTGTTTGTAGCTATTTTATTTATAATCATGAATATAAGATCATATGAAAAATAATCTTCTTTGTAGCTATTTTATTTATAATCGTCTTTTTACTGTTGACATATGTATATATGTATATGGGCGGAGATCATAACAGCTTCCGCTTCCGCTTACACTACGGAGCTGAAATTTTACATAAATTTTTTATCCTGATGACATTGCATTTTTATGGCAAACATGACATGATAGTACATTGTGGATTGGCTCCAGACTAGGGAACTCCTCAACGGTTAACAGTACAGTTATGGAATTGTATGTGTTTTTATTATGGATCTATAATTATTGTGTTTTTAAATATTTTTAATAAAACTTGGTACAGTTTTTATTAATCGTTGCCAATAAAACATATAAAAATCATGTTTAATTTCTTAAAACCATAATTACTGTAATTAAGCATATAAAAAATATAAATATAGTAAGATCACAGAGTAATTAATATGCATAAACCATAGATTGTATACAATCTATAACTAGTACCTTAATAACGTAGTTCCTAGTAACGTTCCCGGTAACTATATAGCGTAGATGCAATATTTACACAAGAATATCTAATTGAAACCAGCCAGCCGGCTACAATATGGATATCGTGTCCAATCAATACAGAACCTTCCTGGAACATATTGCTGAAATGGTTCTCAATTATAGAGTGCAGTACTCTGTATCAAAATAATTGATTATTTCACCTACAATGGTTCTGTATTCTAAAATTATACTTGAATATTAAAACCTTTCCCTGGAAGAAAGGAACTCTGATTCGAGAGTGATGTATTAAAACAAAATATATTTTTTATTTTTTCTGACACTACAGTCTCTCATAATAATAAATTGATAGTCATTCCTAATTTTCATATTTTAAACACCACTATATCTGAGAAATTGTTCAAGCATACCTTGTGCATTGTACCTTGCAATTGAATCACCAACACTGGCAGGTCCAGACTGTACCCATAATTCCAATAGTTTTATCGTTCACGGATAATACCGAAACTTTTAAGTAACGACCTAAATTTACTCAAGATCCCAGCACAAGTGTCTCAAACATTGGAAAAAGCGGCTATACTCAACACTTGCCGAATAATCTGCAAGTTTTTATATATTATATTTCTACATAACATTGGTATTACACTTGGCTAATGCCCGTGTATTAGCAATCAGAAACTTTTCGAAGAGAAAATTAATGAATAAAAATAAATAAAATAGTAATGTACACTGTTTGTTATAAGCAAAATTAAATTAAAAATTTCGTGATGCGGCCAATGAAACCTTAACAAGTTATTAATAACTGCAAAATTATCAGATGAAAGAAAAATTACAAATTTGTCTTGTACCATTTATGGCACACAACAGACGAGTGTTTCCACATAAATAGGGAGGCCTAGAGCATACTCCACCAAGCTGCTCCATTATGTTTTCATTATCTATTTTGTTCATTAAGGGGCTATTCCAAGTGTATGCATATGTTATATGCATAGCGTATGGCGTACAGACACGAGAATTTAAATTATTACGAGCCCTCGGAAGAACAGAAGAGAACACAGTCACCAGTTTATACACGGCAACAATTTTAATTAAAGTCAATAAAATTCTATTAAGTGTGGGTAGTAAAATATATTTAATATTAAAGGGGAATTACTGTCAGTTTATTTTTATGAACTATAAATTAGATTCCCTTGCTAATACAATTTTAGGTCCTCTAATAATCACGTCATACTTACATTACCTTGTCATAATATAAAGGTGCGGTCAGATATAGTAAATTTGCGGTAAGCTAGGGACTATGCCACACTGTGTAAGACAGATTCCCATGTGGCTGACAGCCGACAGTGCTACATCGAATTGACACGATGTGCCCATAGTGCCTATCTATTTAGATTCGAAGGATCTTTTAATTATAATACATACTCGGTGTGATTTGCTCGGTAGGTACATAGAACTATATTAATGCAAGTTACTTTAAGTGTTAATTACTTTGAGACTAAATGAAAGGGTATTTTAATACGTTAATGCCTGACATCGGTCCCATCTGAAGGTAAATGGCGATGATGTCTAAGATGTAGACGCACTAACTTAGTAAAGGCCTTTTCAGTCTTTTCTTAAAGACTCCTACGTCATACGTGGGCGGGAACACCGACGCGGGAAAGTTATTCCAATCCTTCGCGGTACGCATAATAAATGACGAGGAAAACTGCGTCTTTCGAACTGGCGGGATGTTCATGACAAAAGGATGGATACCAACCGTACGCCGGGTTATTAGATTGAGCTGAGGAGATGAAAAAATAATATTAATGAAGTCTTACGAAAATAAATCTATGATTATTCTATCTTTGGATCTACAATTACGCACTCATAATTCTCAAAGCATTTAAATCTCATCGCATCGACATTCTCAAACCACTTTCTTAAGACTCGATTATACAAATATTTATTTATATATTACATTATTATATATTTTTTATATTAAAAAATAATATTAAAGTACAAAATAATTTGTAGCCATTGCCGACATGCTACAGACCGTGGGAAACCGCCATTATACGATCTCATTATTTTCAATATTAATGTCCATTGTGTTAATAGCATTAAGGGTGACATTATCTTCGCTGTATATCAAGATGACGTAACTTATATTGGCCTCATAATGAAGCGTTAATAACCTCATGCCTTGGGTTCATCATAAGTGAGTGGATTAGTCACCGCGGACTTGATAGCAAAATCAGATCAGTAGTGGCTGGAGCGACTGCTTCCGTGCCTTGGAGGATACGGTTAGCCTATAAGTGAGAGGTAACATTTGTTTAAAGATCTGCATTTCAGGCCCTTAAGCCATTCTTTCACGACAGAAAGTACCTTATGTTCTTTGTCAAATTTTTGCCTATCTGTATGTCAATTTTCATTGGAACCGGTTTAGTGGTTTAGGAATAAAAACGGTACAGATATACAGGGACATTCGTATTTTTATTATCAGTAAGGATTTGAATTGACAAGACATCCCTAAGATAAGCTCTACGTGCTCGAAATTACACGGAGAAATCCTTAGCCTACAGTACGGCACCGATATGTTCATAGGAGTCGATAAAAGGAGTTTTGAGCCATTATATAAACAATTTTCTATAATTTATCCACAATTGCCCGGAAAAATTGACATAACATAACAAATATATAACATAACAAAACTTATATACAAAGACATAACATAACAAAACTTCCAATATTTACCCGTAAAGAAGAAACTGAAATTAATTATATGTAAATATAGTAACAACATAACATCCTATTGACGTAAACAAAACAAAACCAAGTTTCAAAGATAAATACAATTATATTTGTATCTCACATCTACCAATAGTGGGTAAACAAAGCCAATTTGAGTAATAGTAACAAACATTATTTTCCGCGCTAACAAGAATGTTTATTCTGTGTCTGAGTATAAAATTTATATATCATTTCATGTCTTTGCAACCCATAACTGTCCCACTGCTGGGCTCGAGTTTCACAATGTGAGGAGTATAGCTTATAGTCCACCATGCGGGCTAAGTACCAATTGGTGGATTTCACCTTAAAAAAAATGAAAAACTTGCTATATAATCTTGCAGCAATGTTTAGTTTCCATGATCATAAACTTTAGAGTCGTATGTATTTTAATTAAGTTAATATATGTATTAATAAGTGAAGCAAAAACTTTATGGTCCATTTTACGAAAATTTCGCGGTTGGACGACTATGAAATTTTGCTCCGTTGCGTTGTTTCCACGGGGAAGGAGTGCTGAAAGCTACTATTTTATATAAAAAAATATTACTCACACTACCACGCATTTGACACATTGAGGTTTGTCAATTTCAGCACTGCCAATGACGATATCAAATATTTTTATTTAACTTGCAGTGCATGTTTGTATATTTGTTAAGTACACTTCTTCTTACACTACAGAGCTGAAATTTTGAATAAACCTTCCATCCTGATGACAATGTATTTCTATGATAAGCATGAGCTGATACTACTCTCAGGATTGACTTCCGGTATGGAACTCCTCAACGATAAACAATACAGTTTAGAATTTTTATATTTCTTTCTGTTCCTATAATTAAAGCTAGTGTTTTAAAATATTTTAATAAAGCTCGTTTTAAATTTAATTACGGTTGACCCATACCAGGATCTCATCATCTCAAACCAAGACGGCCCACTATTGAGCAGGGGTCTCTTCTCTGAATGAGGAGTTTAAGGCCATAGTATACCACGCTGGGCAAGTGACTTCACACACCTTTGAATTTTGCAAACTCTCCAGCATTCAAGTTTCCTCACGATGTTTTCCTTCACTAAAAGCGAGTGACATTTAAATGCTTAAAACGCACATAACTCTTAAAAGTTAGAAGAACGCCGTGGGATTCGAACCCGGACTCCCCGAGTGGGAAGTCGAATTTTTAACCACTAGGCTATCACCACAGGATCTCTAGTATCAATAAATCGTTGTAACTTTACTAGTTATACAAATTCCTTAATACCTTACGAGTAGTTTTGGGTTTCCACCATTACCGACCGCAGAACGTGTTTGTTCATGATAATGATGTTTGGGGCCTGTACTAGTTTGGGTGCAAGTGGTTTTAGTGGCCAATTATTGTACAACCTGTACACTGTTAATGCCACGCAAAGGTTAAGGGCCAAAACTGGCCAAGTGCGAGCCGTTCTCGAAGGTATCCGTACCGTCTATAATAACGGCAAAAGCAAATATCTGTTGTCTGAATTTTCGTAGATCAGCTAAACTATATAAGATATCAAAGTTCCCATAGAAAAAGTTACTCAATGCAATGAAGTAATATTTTCTTCTCTTATTGGTTAGAAGATGAGAAGAGAAGTGCATTGCAAAAACTTCTGCCGTTCAAGTAGTACCTTCTAAAACCTTTCTTTATCAACCTTTGGGCAAAATAATAATAAAATATATTTATTGCCGAAAAAAAATACACATACTAAGTCAACAACAAAAACTTTTAAATACGCAATAGGGTCAAGGACTCAACTAATACTGACAATATGTCGTAGGTCTCATGCAGCGCTGATTTTCAGCCTACCCTCTTTCCGCGAAAAAAATAAACGATTTGATTGACGATTGATACAAGTTGTATGGCGGTAATATATCGTAAGAAATCTCATATATTTCAATAAACAGAATCGGTTACCATAAAACAGCGTGTTATTTCATAACGCGTAATGCTCGAAGTTTCTTCAACACAAAATTTTGTATACTTTATCAAACTTAAGTTGAGGGTCGGAGTTTCAGAAGTTTTCCCAAGTTGAGGTCACTGATAAATTACCCACAGATACTAACTCCCAAAGCGATCTCAATTGACTAGCAAAAATATAAAAGCTGACGCGATGATTTATAATTGTCTATGCCAAACATTGTTTATAGTAAAAGCGAAGTCATCTTGGCCAGGTTTTGCACTTTGATAATATAAAAATGGTCTGTATTTTTAAGCAATGTTATAAAAATGCTATAAGTTTATTTTAAGAATATCTTAATATAAGAACATATTTTATGAATATCTTAAAATAAACTTATGTAATATATCCGTAGGTGGTATCGTAAACAAAAAACAACGCTACGGATATTAATGAACACTAGGTATATTGTAACAAACTCAAATTACACACAATTCGAAATAAAACTTTATAAAAATTTTATTGACATATTTATCGGTGGCACATAACATATATGAAGTCTCTAATTCCCGAATTAGTTTAGAACTGTTTTTCAGTTAATCAGTGCCTTCTCCCAGACAATGGTGATATAACAATAATATGTTTAATTATCATAATTGATGTGCAGACATTCAAAATATATATGTTAATAATTGGAAATAGAGAGAACTATGTACATATATTGTGCGCGAAAGGTGTGCTGGCGCGGCGGCGCGGCGAACTAAAGTAATGCCGCGCGGGTCGGGCTGCGGGCCTGCGGGGCGAGAGCGGGAACGGTGACACTTCGAGTGTAATGCGTCGGCGCCGGCGTTACACTTACCTATTTCAGTTTTATTTTTTTAAACTTACATCTCGAGTTGGATATTAAGTGGAATCAATAAAATGATTTAAGTTTTAAATAAAGTTTACTACAATAAGAACAAATAACGTGATTTATTAGATTTAAAATTATATGTTCCCAAAAAAATCCTAAATCTGGAACAAACTAAGACTGAGATAACCCTTCTACAGTTCTTTGTATAAATTGAATGAATTGTAACATCCTTTCCTTTATAACAATACAAAACTCAATAAAATGCAATAATCTATATACATATATATATATTGTCGCGTAGATTCAACTGTTAACGTATTTCGACGCGAGCTGTGTCAGAGCTACGTGGCTCGGACTATCGAAGCGGAGGTTCATGGTTCGAACCCCAAGTTTTATGTTGGTTTTTATAGTTTATAATTTTATACAG
>DWJZ01004010.1:0-16018 GCA_018249125.1 Asbolis capucinus | reverse complement strand
TGAATGTTGTATAAATTAATGTCTAAATTTTCTGTGATAAGCAGGAATGTTTGTCCTGTGTGTCTGGGTGTAAATATCTATCTAAGTATGTATTTAATTATATATATATGTTTATCAGTTGTCTGATCACCATAGTACATGCTAACGCTTAGTTTGGGGTCAGATGACCGTGTGTAAGTTGTACAAACCTATTTATTTATTATTATTACCTATACATTGTATTTAATTTGAATAGTACCTCGGCAAGTGAATTTTTGTAATTCTTTTCGAAGTTAATAAAGTTCTTAGACGACATAAATTCAAACTCAAAAGCATTTCACGTATTAACGTATTTTTTTGGAATCTACCATCATTTCGGAAAGCGCGCGCTAACGCGTTGGCATAACGGAAAAAGCGTAGCCATGAAAGCTGAAGCAATCAGGGTTAATGATGAACCCCTGACACCCAACCAACATACAGCTCCACAACAGAATAATGTGAAGGAGGATGATTCAATGATGGGGATAAAAAAGAAGCCTGCCTACGCGGTCTTCGAGCACACCCCGTTGGGGGCGTGGGGAGCCCATGGGAGGGTCTTTTGCGACCCGTCAAAACAAACGGTCCTAGGATTGGATCCGAGGATCCTTGGTAAAATCCTTGTAGCAGAGCGATGCTCATGCCCGAAGTCATTTCCTTGTGTGCGACCCGACGGCCGCGGCGTCAATCCGGTGTTTCACGCCGTCCGTGCGATCAGGCCCTACCAGGTTGATCCCGCTGGTGGGAAGCCCAGCAGGAGTCAATCAGCGAACGGACGGCGGGTTACGAGGTCTAGAAGCCTGGATCTGAACGTATTGGTCCCGTATGCGATCCAGTGGGAAAGAATCCCCTGGAACGTGAGAACGTAAAATCCGCCACATATTTTATAAACACAGTAATATACAGTACGCACAATAATGAATGCGTTGCGCGCTGGGTTCGACGACTTCTGATAAATATTATAAAATGACTTCCTATCACCGACCGCGCAATATACATTCCTCATTATATCTTACTCTGCCTAATGTTAAAATTAATTATAAATAGAAATTTAGGTATTTGTACGTTCGACCAATTTAATTATATGTCGTGTTAGCGACAGAATAATAATAACAAAATATGTTTATTGCCAAAAATACACGTACAAATTAAACAATTACAATCTTTAGGTAGGCAATAGGGTCAGGGAGTCAGCTAATTCTGACAGGAGACCGTGGACTCTAGCAGCGCTGATTTTCAGCCCCCCTCTGCCCCAAGGATGTTATGAGAGAATTGCGAGGACTCCCCATTTTACCCATTTGATTACCCAACTTACCCAAAATATGTCTTGACACATTGCTCACTTATTGGCTAACAAATTATTTGCCTTCAAATCAACGATGGCCCATTACTGACCATGGATTTCTCCTCATATTGAGGAGACCTGGAGCATACTCCACCACGCTGCTCCAATGCGGATCTTATGCTTGTATTTTTTTTTTTATTACAACCAAATGGGCGGATGGAAGGTACGATCGACGTAGGTTAACGTAGAATTAAACTATTTCTTACTTCTTTGATAATTCAACGAAGATGTATGTGAAGATGTATGTATGTGATGTGCGAGATGTTCATGTGGACGGTATTTTGTGTTAAATTTATATAGGAGGCGACACCTAGTATATTCTTTATCGTAGGTACCAACATAACTCCTCATGACTGAACCTAGATTCAGGTATGTTCTAGAACATATTCTATCATTCTGTTTCAATGCGGATCGCTTGGGTTGACCATTGACCCCTCCACCCTTAACCTTTGGGTTGACCGCTGACCCCTCCACCGATGTTTTTATGCTGCCCAAAAGGCCCCTGATTTCATCCGATTGTCATCTGATAATAACAACAGCGACTGATTATAAATGACCTCAGAATCACAGAAGTGCTTAATATTTGACTACACTAGGTAACTCATCAAAGCCGATAAAAGTTACTTATTGTCTATCAAGACATTATCGTGGGATCAAATAATGCGTTTTTATAAATGCTTAAATCACACATTCACCCTTTGCACACACACAACAGAAACATCTTGAACCCGAGAACAAGCTCATTGTCACACTTGCTTGCCATTACTTGATACACACTTCACTGGATCAATAAAACTAGGCTTCAGGGTCGTTTATGTAAACTATTTTAACAAGTTTACCGAGGTCTTTTTAGAATTTCCCAAGGAAAAGTATAGACACCTGCTTTGAATGTTTAATTAGCCTATTCTTTATTACAAAACTAGACACCATCAAACAACTGGGTCCTACCATCAGTAAGCAGTATTATTACAGTACTCTTAATATTGACTTCTTTATAAATGCTGCTAACATTATAAACGAGAAAGTTTATGTGGAAGGATAGACGGGTGTTTGTTATTCCTTCACGTAAAAACTACTGAACCGATTAGGATGTTTGGCACAGAGATAGATTGTTGTCTGGAATAACAGTACAATTTTTGATGAAGGCTACAAGATAGATAGATATTTGCGATAAGTATGCCTGAAAAAACAGCTTCGCTTAATTCATAAAATATATTCTTGTTTGTTGTACTTTTTATATTATGTATAATAAGTGCTTACTAATTCAAAAGACGTACTGAGGAGTTTCTTTCGCCGTTTCTTCTCCTCAAAATAGCACCTTTCCGAAACGGTGGTAAACTTTAAAACACAAAGACTGCCTTTTAAACTCTTTAGTTTTTGCCATGCGGACAAAACCACAAGCGGATACAAGTAAGCCTATAATAATACTGCGCTAAGAGATGCGTAAGGACTGGATGATGTTATCTTGCAGTTCATAAAAATACTGAATAATATTCAAAGAAATAAATTCTTGTTTCGCTATTTGCTATCACAAAATCAACGAGCATTTTTTGTATATTCTTATACAAAAAGAAACTTGCAATAATCAGAAATAATAAAATATTTTTTGAGTAGGGACACAACGATTATTTTTTGTTCACACACCACAAACATAAAATATTAATAGTGTTTTAAAAAAACACCTTATCTTCCATCACAGACGCAAAAACTTTTGTTTACTCTGCCAACACAAAAAAAAAATAAGCCAAGGATTTTTTATCTGTCATCAATCATACGTCTGTGGAATACAGACGATCACGCGTCTCGAAGGGCCACTGATAACAGCTGAACTAAGTATTCTGTTCACAATACACATTATTATGCGTGAGTGAACAGGTATTCAGGGAAGTATTATTAATTATCTACTTAATTCCACATAGTTAAAGTCAATATTCAAACGATAAGTACAATAGTTATTGTTTAAAGAGTATTAAAAATGTTAAGCAAATGTACAAGCTTGTGCAGCTCTTCAAACATTAATGAATAAATACGTTTTACTATCTTTGGAGTGAAGAATTCTGTGGATTGCCTTACTGTATTTGTTATTGAAAATAACTAGCATCTGTTTAATACTAGTAAATTGTTTTTTTTTTCGCAAAATCGACCTTGCAAACATTTAGACTACCTAGTTCCTAAATAATAGTTCCTGAAATGTTTAATTCGATTTTTGTTGATAATAGTCGGTCACTTTTTTTTTGTACACTTTATTAAAAGTAATGTATACGATAACTGCCTGTGTATAAGCTCCACAAAAAAGGGATGTTATTTTGAGGTCTCATCTTTGACAGATACGTTCTGCGTTAGAAAACTGTTTTTAATGTGTTTAAGCGCGGCACGTGCCGTTCAAAATTGATTTAAAATTGATATTTTACCAATAAAATATATAGATTTCATGTTCCTCATTATATATGTATATATAACCAGCTTTTTCTCAGGGCTTTCCACGTGTTAGTTTCATCCCCAATTTCAACCCTTCCAACGTGTTTTTGAAGACAAAAAATAGCCAATGTTTTATCTAGTTGTTCTTATCTATTAAAAAAACGTATCAAAATCCGTCGCGTAGTTTATATCGAGTTAAAATACACACGTGTAAAAGTAAGTGTTCAATTTATTACTTACTAGCCTTATCCTGCTACTACATCTAACCAATGAAGGATGAAAATGATGAATGAAGACCAACTTTCTTCCTAATCGGTACAGTGGTTTATGTG
Source organism: Asbolis capucinus (assembly GCA_018249125.1). NCBI lineage: Eukaryota > Metazoa > Arthropoda > Insecta > Lepidoptera > Hesperiidae > Asbolis > Asbolis capucinus. Next base: position 11,908 of record DWJZ01004010.1, on the reverse strand, counting down.
TCAAAAGGGGAAGAGTTACTTTTGGATTTATTAGTAAGGGTCATGCGTTAGTGTAGTGTGTACGTTGGTAACCAAACGCACTGTGACATTAAAAAATTGGCAATGTAAAGTTAAAACCCTATCAAATTTGACTGCAAGTTATTCCTACAGTTAGTAGGTATTTTATAGAATTCTGGAGCGATAAAGCAATGCAATATAGTACACGGTTCAAAGCGTTAACACATTAGTCACGACGAGAGGAGTTACGATTGTGATTGCGGGGTAAAGCGGGGTGCTGAGGAGTACAGCGGGGTACGGCGGGGTACAGCGGGGTGCGGCGGGGTACAGCGGGGTGCTGGACTAAATATAGCATGCTGCAACAGGTGGCCTGCCCTGCTCCCTTCACGCCCACGCCACACGACATTGTAAGATTGTAACTAACGGGATGGCGACGCGCCTTACTTTGATCTAAGCGGTCTAGAAAGACTAACTAGTATCCAATGTTGTTAAGTTGATGTTGAGGTTCATCATCATCACCAGACTTTGGATGTCCACTGTTGACATGGCCTCTCCAAATTTGCGACACTGACCACTTCTGAGCCTTTTGAAACCAGCGTAAATTTTTAAGTCAACTCAGGTTATGCTTTGTTTATAGGAATCTATAGTTTTTGTTTGTATTTAATGTCCTCCACCAACTCACTCTGGAGCAGAATGGTGGAGTATAGTCTAGGCCTCCTCCGTTATGGGGTGTGCTGAGTACTGGGCAAATAATTATGCTATCTACTCGTATTGTGAATATTGCAAAGCTTATACCTTTAGACTGATCCGAAATCACCGGATGGTACGCTTTCCTTACCTCAAAGACATTCACGACCAGGGGCGTTAACGACTCGACCTGGAAGCAATGGACTTCTCAAAGTTTGAAGGATACAGGAATTTCGTTCCACAATCCCAAAAATCAAGGAAATATCATGAAAATCCGTAAAATGTGTTTCCCATGTCAGAAAATTCCCCATTAATGTTCTTTATACATTTGGGAGTAGGAAGTCGATGATTGAAAGGCTATTACACTGGAAACGGAACAGGACGTTATTAGTTCATTATTTTTAGATTTCACTTCGAGAATTTTGAAATACTATTCCCGTATTTAACACTAGCAGCTTACCTTAGCTCGGCGGCTTGTGATCATTGTAAGTGACCGGCAAAGTCAAGAGGCGCTCGAAAACAGTGGGTGGGAAAAGATGTATGGGTGTGTTATTGGTAAACAATTTTTAAGCTTCTGGGTCTCAGAAGGCATACTTAAACTGAAGACTTTGCTGCTGTAGTCGAGGACCAACTAAACCAGACATAAACGGGTTGCCCTAAAAGTCAGCAGCTGCGGGCTTGCCACGGCTACGGCGTTACTATTTGTGTACAAAACATTGTTTAATGTTGTATTGCTGACGAATTTATTATTCCTTTTATTCTTTCGTTGGTAAAACTAAGTTTCTAATTGTATTCTGAAATTAATGGAATCTAATATTACATAACAAACCTCAAACAACTTGTAACTAGCGGTGTTAGGTCTAATGTCGTGTTAAGCGGTCCTGACCACATTGTCAGTCGAGACTAATGTTACAGGGAATTCTGAGAACTGGCCGACATTAACACTCATTCATACATTTAGATGTGTTATTAATATTCGGGAATTTGCCTGCTGGTCTAGTGGTTAGTTAAGTGCTGAGGGGAGGTCGTGGGTTCGATACTGACCCAGAACAATTTTTAATTGTACAAGTAAACATTTAAATTGTATATGTATATTACAAGTTTGTCTGTGTACAGAACGCAATAAAATAACAAAAAATAGGCAAATGCCTATTTATTAAAGGCCAATTAAAAAAACGAAAGCTATTGTTAGTACATAAATTTAAGTAACCGTTACGGCTCTGAGTGTGGCTATATATCATTAGGTATCTACTTTTATGTAATGAAATCACTAAATTGTTGTAAACTCGTAAATGCGTTAAAATTGGCGCGAATATTGGCAACAGACAAATCACAGATTAAACTTACCATAAAATTTTACAGATTACCTTAACAGTCTTGGTATGTTTCCAATAATAGTTTCCAATAATAATTATAATCATTCCGAATGAATAGTCGAAAATATTTAAAAGTTTATAATTATATAATTGCAGGCCCTGACTTTAAAATCGTTGTTTTAGCATGATTTAATATTGTTATTAAATATTGAATAACCTCAAACTACCTTTGCAACGCGTTAAAAGAACCAGTACCTCAAATAAGTAGTTATTTTGACGTTACTGTAACAGTTAGACATATGGCGTCGCGGACTTATTTTTAGATATTGATGTCCTCTATAAAACTGTAGTACATCACTTTGGTCTGTTATCATTAATTTCCCCAGCACACGCGAGCTTATTTTATGTTTTTTTTACATTTTAGATTTTTTTTCACATGATAGAGTACATGTTTGAAATTTCCATACAGACCGGTAACATTTTTGAAATATTTTATAGCCTATGTTCATAAGGGATAACGTAAGATTTTAATGTCAAAAGAATTTTTCAAATCTGCTCAATAATTTCGGAGCATATTCTCTTCAAACAAACAATCAAATCTTCCCTTTTTATAATATTACTATAGAAATACAACAGTACTTAGAAGTCACCAATATTGCCCTAAAGAATCAAACTATGTTCCAATGCCAGTTGCAGTTTGACCTGTAACTCCCACATTTCCGAGAATCGCGGCTGTGTGCACTAAACATTGCGATCCACGAATGTTTCACGTTCCAAAACTTGCGACTTGGCAAGCGTTCCGAAACAATTAAACTTTCAACTATTGATACCTGTGAACGTCGATCTATACTTGGGTATTTTGAATATCACTTTAGATTCGACATAGCTTTATACATTCGGGGCACCAGTTTTAGATTCTCACCGAACAGAACAATTTCTTTACGATTTTTTTTAAAGTTAGCTTTGTCGCTAACTTTAAGTTTGAGCGACATCTGACGGGTAGTTTTCGAGTTATCCTTAATAATGCGTTGATTGGCTGGGACGGCGTTGGAAATTATTTTTTCCTTGTATTACTTGTCGGAATCATTTAAGTCGGTTTTTTATGAATAAAAATGATTATTTACAATTAAGTCATTCACCCTACGGTTGTCTGAAACAAAACGCTATTAAAGTGATAAGAAAGCCTATTATATTTTAATTTTTTTATTGATTTACTTATATATTTCCCTAGTGTATACAATAAAGTACATTAATATACTGTATAATACAAATTGAATACCAATTACTAAACGAAACTCGAGCAAAACCAGCTGCAGATTTTTTCCGAGTACCCTCACTAAAATTTATTTAACCCTCCAACCTCAGTATAAAGCGACCCAATGACAATCAGTCATAATTTGCCACGGCAAGTTCTTGGCTAATGTGTCCACTGCGACCCTGGCCGCTATATTTAGACTGCAGCCCTTCTTATTTACGGCTGTACACAACTCGTGCGCTCTTTTCGCTTGATTGCCGTGCATTGATCTTTGTTTCGTTAATTGTGAAAGCCGGGAAAATCTATTTAGGAGTTGTAATTTCTGACTTTAGCATTACGTTTTCTTCACGATGTATATATATAGCCATATTTCATTCAAATCCGTTCGCTAGTTTTTGCGTGAGTTAGTAACGAACATTCATCTATCCAACTCACAAACTTTCGCATTTATAATATTAGACATTTGTCACTTTTTTTTATTGAGGAGTTTCTTGTGCAGTTTTTTTTTGTCTTTATTATGTTACTTTCGGAAACAGTGGAACATTAATAAATATGTATCTACATATTTTAAATTGAAGAAAATCACCAACATAATCTAAGTCAATTAAATGCGCATTATTAGGGTTAACAAAAATTCGTCACATAAGGCTCGAATATGAACGTGACCACGTGATCACTACCAGCTTCCGAATAAAACAAAACTCATCAAAATCGGTACACCCAGTAACAAATTATGGGGTAACAAAGAGAAAAGACAAAACTTATTCCTTTCTAAATTTGGGTTGAAAAAAATTTTTTTTTATTTATTTTAGAAAAAACTAATATTCTCAGTACAAGTTAATGTTTCCCGCTCTCCTTTGCAGCCAGCTCAGGTGATACATATCCCAGTTGCTCCTCAGGGTTGTGTGGCCAGAATGAAGGCTTGTTCACAGGATCCAAGGCATCTTTAGGATACATGTCCTTAAACATCTCCAAGGTCATATCTTCGAACTTTGGCAGAGCTTTAACTCTGTTTAATTCTTTTGTTGCGCTAAAACAAACAAATATATGGACTTATGGGGCACTAGATTACGCCCGCAGCTTTGTCTGCATTTTGCAATGAATAACGATAAAATAAGTGTTATTCCATCTATCTAGAATAAGTCATATTCATCTATTCCTGTGCTAAATTTCATCTAGATCCGTTCAGTAGTTTTTCCGCGAAACAGCTTAGTTTAGTTAGGGTCCACAAGTACCAGGAAAACACGGACGACGGATACAAAATATTGTTTATTTTAAACTCAAATGTTACACCTTTTATGAACGACGAATGAGTGAAAAGGATGGAATGACGTCCTGATTCCCTTACTCTGTGACAAATCGACGATTGCCAAAATAAGGACATTAGACATTCAAAAGTAACGGAATAAAAAAGCTAAGACACCGCATCATCTTTGATTATGCCAGCTTGTCCCACTTTACCCAATGTTTGAATAACTTAGACGAATAAGTGAAGAACATCTGGCCCTCTAGTGACGACGCGTCTCTTTATAACAAGGCCTTAAGTCCTGAGGCCTCCTATATGACTAATGACTGCTATCTAAAAATCGGGTCTGACAGTTTTAAACACCCTTCGAAGCGGAGAAGCACTAACGAAATTTCCAACCACATCCACTTTCAGACAGCGCCAAATGTTACTTTGGGCTTTAACCAATTAATGGCCCACTAATGAGAATCAGTCTTGTCGCACAACACGTCACATGATGACGTCACGACAAAACCTGAATCACGCTATCGGAGTTTTCTGTATTGTTGGCATATAAACAAGTTCCGACTAACAGCTGTTGGAGCTCGGCCGCTCCCCAGGCATATCACTTCACCTGGCGGGGATCTCCCTTTTGCTAAACTGGTGACCCCGACGTGATTTGAACACCAACCTTCTGTTTTATCGTGACCTCATCATGTGACGTGATGTGCGATGTCGCCACAGTCTCTCCTAATAACCAAGGCCTAGGGCCTATTCCGCCAAGCTAGCTAGTGACGGAATTTTTATGCAGTCAAGGCGTTTTTATGTAAGCGCTTTTTTTAAATAGCACTTGTCTACGATCCCCCCTGATAGTAAATGGCGATGAATTTTGGATGGTAAAGCGCGGCCACAATAGATCAGTTATGGTCGTGGTCTATGGGTTTATGTCCCTTATCCATCTCTCCAAATTATAATGATAAATCAAACTAACTTAGGCTTAACAAAATAGGCTTCGACTAAGTCACATTTGAGTTGAAGACATTTACATAGCACTTGATTTGGCTTAAGCCCTCCGAAGCGTGGAAGCAGTCAAGAAATCTTGGCTCTATCAGTCCCCCATTCGCTTACCGACGCGATGGCGCGCTTTTGCTTAACTGTGATGATCATATATAATCGAAACAAGTCATTAGATTGTGCATATTATTACTTCTCTCAGCTAACAATTCGTGATCGCCCAAACTGCAACTCTATGAGCTCTTCTGAGACTTGAGGCAAATGCACTTTCTGCTAGCTAATAGTTTAAAAATGTATGGGATTGAAATTTGGTGCAAAAAAATATGGCGTTTGTCTCCCAATGAATGCAATTTCCATACATTTTTGAACTTCGTTTGACGTGAACGCTAACGATGAAGTCATTTGGCTAGGGTCACTGATATCTTTACTTACGCATCTATTTCTTTCTGCATTTCTGCGCAATATTCTTTTATTGAAGGTTCCAGAGATTTCCATTGCTCGTCAACTTTAGCTGATAACGAGTCAGTAGGATAAGGCACTTTGAGGGCCTTGTAGCCATCCTTAAATTTATTCACGAGCCCCTCTACAGGCACTATTTTGCTGTATTCTTCCCAGTTGATCTCCGGTGGCTTTTCAGGACTTGCTTGTACTCTGGAAAAAGTTGTTTGATTTCTCATCTTATCATCATTGCAACTGTCTGGCTACTGGGCTCGGGTCTTCACACATAATATAAGGGGTACATAGTCAACCACGCTGGCCAAGTGCGATTTAGTGGACACCACAAATCTCTGAGAACTTTATGGAAAACTCACAGGAGTGCAGGTTTTTGCATGATATGTTCCTACATCGTAGCAAGCGATAATCGAGTTCTGATACGCAAATAACTTTGAAGGTCAATTTAAGAATCAGTAGCCATCTCATGGTATTACCTAATATGTCAGTAGACACTAATGTCTTACATACCTTCGCCAGTATGCGTCAGATTTCGCCTTAAATGCAAAAAATTTAGTCTTGTCATGAACAGGAACTAATTTTTCCATCTCGACCCAGTTTATAGTCGGTTTTGTGAACCGTTTAGCCATTTTGGATAATATAAGTAGCTACGATGCCAAATTAAATTATGTTAATTTTAAATTTTCTTTAAAGTCAACGAAAATTCAGGAAATGTCAGTGTTCGGCGAATAAATGTTAACTGTCAATATTGATTTGTCATCTTTTGTCAAATGTCATCGATCACTTTTCACTGACCAGTAGGTATTTTCTAATAGAGGATTTATAACTTTTTTCTTAAGATTTAAGAAACTCTATATTATTCTAATAAAGAATTTACAAAAATTCGCTTATATTAGAATTACATTATTATTTTAGCGTGCGATCGTTTAGTATACGCGTATTGTTAACTGCTCTTATCGTCAAAGTATTTTTTTATTTTACAAAGCCTAAAAACCAAAATAAATTTCCTGTGATGAGCAGGAACGTTTCTTCTGTATCTGGATGAAAAAAAAAAGTATGTATATAAAATATATTTATAAATACATGCCTGCCTATATATGTTTATCAGTTGTCTGATCACCTTAGTATAAGCTAATGCTTTGTGATCAGATTCTGTGAGTTGTCCACAGATATTTATTTATTGTATAATTCTGCTTATGTCCATGGGCGGCGGTGGTATTACCATCAAATGATTCTACCGCTTGTACTTGCTTAGTCCATACAAACTTTTGTTTTAATATTCATTAAATTACATTTCGACGACAATCCCACCTGGCGATGCAGTCGAAAGTAGTAAAAGACACTAACTTAGTAAAAGTCAAATTACAATTCATTCGTTATAATTATAATGTACTAATATTTGCCCTCGCTTCGCGTCGGAAGGGTTGTCCTGTGTTTTCAGAGTTGCCGTACTAAATTTAACCTATTGTCCTACGGGAACAAAGTAGTTTTCTGGGACAAAAGATATCCTTTAACCATTATACTTATATATGTATGTATGTCACAAATATGCTAAATTTAATATAAATTGGTTCGTTGGTGAGTTGCCATACTATTTTTAACCTCTTATCCTGTGGGTATAAGCCATTTCCTGGGGTGAAACATAACCTATAACCATTTGTGGATTTCAAACTACTACTATGCCAAGTTTCATCTTAATCTGTCTAGTGATCATTGCTTGAAGCTCGAACAGACAGATAATAAATCCAAAAAAAAAAGTTTTGTATCTCTATATCGATAACTAAGCATCCCTGCAATTTTCAAAAAATATTTAATGTACAGAATTGACCCCGTTACAGTTTTATTATTAGTATAGATGCTAACAATTACTTTAGCAACAAAAATCGTTCATCGATTATTCAACCAATAAAAAGATTGAAATAAATCAAACTTTTCTTAAAATAAGTTCAAAAATAGAACTAAAGTTTAACACAACTTCAGAGACTGGCTGGTTCCAGGAATTGGCACCATATTGAGTGAAAGCTTTCAGGTATTCATAAATCGATTATCCATCATGCGATGCAGAAGACAGGACCACATGCGAAATCGCGTGCGAGGACTTTTCTGGGGTCATGTTCCAGGTCGGGAACCTTATCCTTACTACCAGCTGCCCTGCCAGATATGTACCAAAGTAAAACTTATAACCCGGGAATAAAGACTGCAATTTTTCGCTGAAAGTGAAAGACCTCGGATTCACTCATTGGAAGCGAACATGTTAACGATTTATACGGTCAAAAGTTAATATGATCTTTATGTCTATGCAGTAAAGTTCGTTATGGAACGTGTTATGGGGAAAAAGGTTAAATGTTTTTATAGAACGTGTTTGGGGTACAAGAATTGTAAAGAAATACGAATCTGGAATTGGGAAACTAAAGAAAGAATAAATGGAAATTAGATTTTTTAACTAGATAATAAATAAATTAATAATGTATAATAAATATCTTTGGACAACTCACACACGGCCACCTGATCCCAAACTAAGCGTTAGCTGGTGCTATGGTGATCAGACAACTGATAAATACAATTATATAAATATTTTTGACACCTAGACTCACAGAACAAACATTCCTGCTCGTCACAGAAACGTCTTACCTGGATGGGATTCGAACCCACGACCTTTGGTGTAGCAGTCAGGTTCACTAACCACTAGACCAAGAGGCCTGTCAATGTAATGATTTATCATTAATTTAATATCATGAAAAAAATACCCAAATCTTTTTTAATATTATTGCATAGGCGTTATTACCTGTCTTTATTATTATTATAATAAATTGGCTGAGCCCCGCGATTTTCACATGGGTTAATAGCGGAAAAAAACGTATAGAGCTTGTAAAAATATATTTTTCCGGTCTTTTAGTAATGCTCAACTCCTATTGGTCGTAGCGTAATGTTACAGAGCCTGTAGCCTTCCTCGTGCAATGGAATATCCAAGATAAAAAATATTTATAATTCGAACCTGTTGTTCTTGAGCTTAGTGGGTACAAATTCAGATTTATAATATTATATATAATATAATATTATATATGATATTATAATAACATATATAATATTAGTATAGATAGTAAATTTATTTTTCTAAGTAACCCTCAACATAAAATAGAAAGCCTTTCGAATTGTTTGTATAAAATAAATTAACTGTACGTAATGGGCTCAAAAAATTCTACTCAATGAATTCTAAAATTTGTGTGGAAAACTTGCCACCATTTCATCATCAGCATAGTCACCCATAACTGTCCCATTGCTGGGCTTGGGCCTTCTCTCACAGTGAGGAGTCTACAGTCCTCTACGCTGGCCAAGAGCGAACCAGTATAAAATTTGCCATACCCGGTGTACTCATAAATTCGATCTGGAATTATTACCGTACAAACGTGCCTTTAACACTGAATTTAGTCAGTAATACAATGATTATACAATATTTCCGATGAATTTAGTAAGATTTAGTAAGAAATGGCCAAAAAATCATATTCAGGCACATAGGTATAATTATGAATTTGTAATGCTTTCAAGAGCTGATACACTTATATTATCGGCCCGATTAGATAACAGCCGGCTTATTTTATTTGTACTAATTTCAGATATGATTCCTTTACTTTGAATATATAAATCATAAACATCATTCGATTTGTACTAGCCAATAAGGAAAAAAAACGTTTACCTAGTTCTGTAAGTAGTAGTGTAGCCTATAGAGGCCTACTAAAGCCTACAGAGGCATTTTACTAAATGCTTGAACAAAAACACCGTGTCTGTCTGTTTGTTCCGGATTATCTCTGGAACTGCTAGACCGATTTAGACGGGACTTTCTCTGGCAGATAGCTGATGTAATAATGAGTAACTTAGGCTTTTAATTTGTAATATAAGTTATCGTAAAATCTGCAAACCGAACAACTATAAATTCAAGTGATTGGTAATAATATTGGGCCTTGGGTATTGAACTATGAAAAACATAGCCGATAATTAAGCAAAGGGCGCGTCTAATTACTTTCCTGTCGGCAACTCACCCCATCACCCTGGACAAATCGACACACCGTTTCAATTACACATTGTATTGTAGCATCGTTTCCGGCGGATATTATCCGTAGCGACACGACTGAAGCTGATCTTCAGACGAACCGAATTCTACCGATGACATATTTACCGTTTCTTCTACATGACTATAATCCGTAGACCTCTCTGTCGAACGATTGTAAACCTTATTTTATAGGTAATAAGAGTTGTTCCTTGTTTCGGGTTAGTGATGTTCGGTTTCGGTAACCATTTCCGCCGGATCAACTAGTTACGAATGAAAGTGTTAACTAATCCCGATCGCTTTGATGGGATATTAATGGATTCGACGTATCGTGTCGTACACCCGTAAATCTTTTCTTGTCGGTCTGGTTTATAAAATTGGTGCAGCTATCTTTTATGGGGCTTGGTGTACGTCGTACTCATATTATAAATTCGAAATTTTGAATGGATGGGTTATCGTTACTCGTTAACGCAATAACTATTGAATGGATCGAATGAATGAATTCCTCATACCTTTTACGAAGGACTGGAATAAGTTGCCGCGTCGGTGTTTCCGTTCGATTACAATGTAAGTATCTCTAAGTCAAAAGTGAAAAGGCTTTTGCTAAATTAATGCGCTTTACTATCTAAAACCGCATCTCTGTTTACAATAAATCAAACACTAATGTATAAAAATGAAATAAAAAAAAAAAATTAATAAAAAGAAACAGATTATAGTCTGGAATTACAGATAAGCTACTTTTTGTTGACATATCAAGCAGACGAAGCCGCGAGCTGGCCCTAGTTTTATAAAAAAGTGGTAGAGGCCATTCTTGATTTACCGTTTGATGTATTAAAAAAATAAATTAAATCAAATGTAGTAAAAAAGGGTACTTAATTAATTATTTAACAACAATCGTAACATACTCGTAATTCAAGATTTTAATCATTATTGTAAATTCTACTAATTTTTTCACGCTGAAAATTGTGACGCAAAAATGTTAAAATTGGCACATAAAATAAATACCGTTAGTAGGTACCCATAAAGTAATAAAATGTACATAGTCCAGGACGAACTAACTTTAAAAACATATCCCTATAATTATTATTTTTGTACTTTTTCAATTCACAAAAATTAATACTTATTTTTAAACGGATATTTCACAACGAATATTAGAATCTAACCCAACGATTGCGCGCTCTCATATTTCAAGTCAGAATTGCTATTTAACCCTCCAATGTATTTTTTTCAAAGAATTGACCACAAAGGGGCTTGGGCTGTGGTCAACGAAGCCTTACTAGCATGGGACAAGGGAAACATAAACCCAGGGAAACTTTAACTTTATTATTATTCAACGGCACTCTGTTAAAATGTCACCAGAATTATTAGTCAACTTTTCACTTTGCGAACTTTCATACGCCGTATACTCTTTTATTAAATAGTGTTAAACTGTTGATGAGCGTCATCTGGTGTCAGAATTTATCAAGTTCAACAGATAGCTTTTATTCAAGTATAGTATCTATAATTCTCAATCTATAATTAATATAAAAAAAGCATATGTAAAAAACAGATGGCATTGCTATGCATGCATCTCAATTTAAGTATTTAATTTCAATCCATTGATTGCCCACTACTGGGCACGGGTCTTTAATACTGAGAAGGCTTAAAACATATTCCACCACGCTGCTCCAATGTTAATTGGTGGCGATATACTTACTTTTTTATTTTACATAATACGTACTTTTTTATTTATAAAAATCTCATTTTTCCTAAAACGTTTATTTTGTATTGTAAGAATATGAGATATTCAGAAAGTTCAAGAATATATTTTTTTCAGTCCCAGCGCAATGAAGCTGGAATGGGCGGAAAGTGAGTCGGATTATGGCTTGGAGGAGGCAGCCTTCTACGAAGGGCCCACCAGCATCCCTCCCCCGCCC
>DWJZ01004009.1:0-16020 GCA_018249125.1 Asbolis capucinus | reverse complement strand
GCCTTCCAGAGCTCCGAACTACTAAAGTTTTTATTTTTATTTTCTTGTACTTGAATAACTTATAAGATTACTTTTTTAATGTGTTATTCAACTATTGAAGTGATCATAGACCGGCGGCTTGTTTCGATTGTAAACGATCGAAAAAGTTGAGCATCAGCTGGCGCGGTCGGTATGAGGCTTAGTGACCGCTAGTGGCAAACAAATTCATGAACGCTTCCGTGCTTCGGAGGGCACGTAAAGCCTACGATCCTGGTTGTTGTCGTTAGATAACAATCGTTAAACCATGTCGGATGCCTACGGGAAGCGTAAAAACTTCCTACACTTGGGTTGGCCACTAACCCCTCCACCAATCCACACTGGAGCAGCGTAGTGAAGTATGCTCTAGGCCTCCTTAGTATGAGAGACCCGTGCCCAGTAGTGAGCCATCGATGGGTTTTAGTCATTCAACAAACCAAAACACCTAGTTTAGTTTGCAAAAAAACATTTGTACATACGTTTCTCCGATATTAATTCAGTGCTGACAATTTCTTTATACTTCTTGACACTCTCTGTATCAGTAGGATGGTAGAAGAGGATGAGGAAAGGTAGACCTTCTTCTGTGAGTTCCTCGGCATTCTCAAACGTGATCTCTCTTACCAAAGGTATACATTTCTGTGTCACCCAAGCATATAGCTCATCAAAGTTTCTTAGACTTCCATTGAAAGTCTCATCGGGTTCTGTTGATGTCTTTCTGTCAGTTCGGAAAACAATTATTGGTTGACCTGTAACATTAACACATTTTAATACAAAGATCTTAAGTATCAATTATTGACCCTACCTCTTAAGTGCGGTTTCGATCCCAGTCAAGCAGATGAATGATTGTTTTGGGGTTAGGGGCGTCATTGACTGATTGGACAGTTGGTCTAGTGGTTAGTGAACCTGACTGCTGCGCCGAATGTCGTGGGTTCGATTCCCACACAGGTCAAATTTTTCTGTGATGAGCAGGAATGTTTGTCCTGTGTGTCTGGGTGTCTATTAAAGCATGTATGTATATAAAAATAAATATGTATGTTTATCAGTTGTCTGATCACCATAGTACAAACTAACACTTAGTTTGGGATCAGATGGCCGTGTGTGAGTTGTTCAAAGATATTTTAATTTATATATATATATTTTACATAATTGTACATCTCTTAAATTCCAATAATTTATATCATGTACTTATTCAAAACTGTGTTTCACCTTAATACCTCCGCCAATATTGGAGCAGTGTGGTGGAGCATACTTAATTGAGCATAGAGGAATTCCTCTAAAGCTATGAGGACACCCATGCTCAGTAGTGGGCCATTGGATACATGACTTATATAACAAAAAATGCGGTAATGAAATTATTTACATAATTTTATCACTGAAAGAGTAAGGAATTCTTATCTACATTCAAAAACAGAAATTCACTTTTATAATCTGGAATACAAATATATAAATAAATATCTAAGGACAACTCACATGGCTGTTTGGTCCCAACTAAATATTTGTATAAGACACGGTAATCAGAAAACTGATAAACTTACCTTCATACATTTTTATTACAAACCAGACGCAGAACAAATTTTCATGTTCATCACAGAAAATAAATGTTCTGACCCTTCCACCTCTAGCACCTTTTACTAACCACTAGACCTCTCTCTGTCATTATGCTGACTGGCCTGTTGGTCTAGTGGTCCTCTTTTTCTCCTCAGAAACTTGTATATTAAAACTTTCTAAATTATTTTTAATTACAATCACGTATAATGACATCTACAACTATTAAATTCTATCTAGCAGGTAATTGCACAAAACTTTAACGTATTACTATATTAGATTCCGATCAATAGATGATTTCTTGAAACAAAACTTATCAAAATTAACTCCAACAAAAAATATCCATTTATAATTAAATCAAAAGTATATTTTTATTAAACCAAATGAAAATTCAGTTTAACTTACCTGGAGGATGCATTTGTTGTGATGCATCACCAAATCCTGCATGGAAAAGACATTCATCTTTGAGACTCGCAGCAACTTTTCTTATAACTTCATACTCGGGCATATCCCTCCTATCCATATAAGCTATGATGTGACGTTTGTCTTCACTCAGGTCTTGCAGCTCCTTTAGAGAACTAAACTGCACAATAGGATCAACTAATTGCTTCTTTATAAACTCTGAAAATGCTTCAACTGATCTTTGACCTGAAAATGCAAAAGTATGAGCTTGTCAAATCTTTCCTTGCCTAAATAAATGCCTCTCTAATCAGCATGGGTCACTCCTGAAGGGCTAAAGCAGATCCTATCAAGGTGGTTGCACTTTGGGTGTAGACTACTACCCAATGTAGACTTCTGGAGAGGTGAGTAACCAACCTGACAGTTGTAAGATTTTATGCCACCTTGTCCTGCCCAAGGCAGACAGCGTTACGTCCATTCTGAAGCATATAAGCACTCAAGAAAATAGTTTCAACCATTCAGTTTTCAATCATATCCACATTTGCTTAACTTGACAATTAATCAATCAACTGAAGTCACTTTCTGCTTTAACCATAGTAATTAAAAAGTATGATAATGCTACAGATGTTAATCAATATACTTGATTATTGTGGTTTAATGAACAAATTTATTACACCTATAAAAAACAATCAAGATAAGTGTATGCTTTTATTTACTGTTCTAATAATTTTCATTTTATGGAAGATGAAGACACAAGAAGATGAAATGAACATTTTTTAACCATTGCTTGGCTGCCTACGAGACTGTGGGTCACATAGATCCATTTTGTAACGCATTAACAAATTTTTTAAAAGACACTAAATTAATCATCTTTAATTTAGCTTGATATGAGTGGCGCTAATAAGGAGAGATCTATGTCCAGCAGTGGACATCCGAAGGCTGATGATGATATACAATATCTTGTTATTATTGGACAATCAGTAAACCAACAAAGCAAGAGATTTCATTACTTTTTATTAGAAATGCAGTCCTTCAATACTGGTTGTATAATAATCTAGATATCTAATACTTTGGAGACTATCATTTGGTTGTGATATTACAGGGGCATGAGGAAATTACTTGCATTAATATTTTCCCCTAATACTGTAATTGAGTTTCATCTAATGATACGAAGAAACAAGCGAAAAGCATTGTTCCACACGCCTTAATATCACAACTTCCAATCGAAATGACTTATTAATGATTCATTAGTGTTGATGAGTAAGATGGTCACAAACTTACCTCTATACTCTTTTTTAGCTGGTAATCCATTGCGGAACAATTTCAGGGTTGGATATTTGGTTATAAAGAATCTACTCGCGATGGTGCCTTCCTTATCACAATCGACCTTGCCCATCACCACTTTCCCAGGATCGTAACCTGCTTTTGACACTTCGTCGGCTGCATCGTCAAAAATTGGCATCAACATGTTGCTAAACTTGCACCATTCCGCGTAGAAGTTTATAAACACTACTTCGTTGGAGGCTGAAAACAATGTAACCATTGTAATCACAACAATCAATCAATTAGTTACACTATTTACAACACGATCATATCCAAGGCAAAATACTCACCTAGTACCATATCTAAGTTCTTATGTGTAATTTGCACCGCACCGCTATCGGTTGGATTGTAAAAACTATGGCAAATCTGAAACACAACATAGTTTCGCAATTGTAAACCAATTAATTACTCAAAATACAATTAAATTAACACTGAATTTGTGGTACGTGTAACGATTGTCTCCAATTAGGTATTTTTATTAATATAGTGAACTAACCATTACTAAAATTGTAGCTATTATTTTGTAACTAAACATGTTTGATAAGATGCACCTCATGCTATTAGATTAAATATGATTGCAGAAACGATATTATAATTAATCCACGAAAAAGTTAAAAGCCAGGCTTTTCGTATTCTGCCTTTTTCACGCACACTTTTTTACTTTACGGCTTCCAGCTCAACTCAAAAATTTAAGCTACAGATTATGCAGAGTTATTTCACATACAAGCCACAGGCTATTTAAGAGTTTAGATAGAGTGCAAGAGCCTGGCAACAACAGTTCATTAATAATGAAAATACTCATCGAAATACCTATATTCGGATACAGTGCGGGTACTATAAATCTTACACTTAAATACGTCTATTCTGTTTTTTCTTCTTAGGTTAATTTTTTTTTACCAAATTTTACCCGTATGTCACGATGATCCCCAGTACCAAGATGCGAAGTTGTACATATTTATGTATATATTATGGCGACATCGCACAACACGCCATACGATGACGTCACGAGAAACCTGAATTACGCTATCGGAGTTTTCTTCATCGTTAGCAGATATACAAGTTCCGACTAACAACTGTTGGAGCTCGGCCGCTCACCAAGTGAAAACAATTCTCCCTATTTTTACATATTATAAGTTAATGCTTGACTACAGTCCCACCTAATGGTAAGTGGCGATGTAGTCTTAGATGGTAAAGCTTAATTAACATTAACTTAGAAGAAGCCTATTCACTCTTGTCTTGAAAACGCTTACATTATACTTCAGCGGAAACACAAACAAATAATATATATTTACAAATATAAATTAAGAATTGATGATATTAATAAATATGATTTTATTTTCATAACACTCGTATTATTATTGTCTGTTCACCATAGTACAAGCTGACGCTTAGTTTGGCTTTATTATTATTGTTGCTAAAATAATAAAATTGAGTATAAGTATTAATTTTATTCAACCGAACTTTAATTCGATATCATAGACCGGTAATTTAATCACCGTGAAGTTATTTGTGACATTCTATGATGTTCTAATGGGGGACGTATGCTCGGCGCTTATTCAAATACAATAGATACCCCATGTTTGTAGATGGTATTTAGTTTTATTTGAATATAAATAACATGAGGTGACGAGGGTTCGGCCATAGAGGCAGTAACTTAATTATCAATGTTGCCATTCGTAAATATACTTGCATTTTGCCCAAATAAAAATCAGTGGTTTAACAGTTACAAGCCATAATTTTATATATAATAAAGACGAACATCACCGCGTTCCCGGCTGGCATGTAGCGTTGTAGAAACACAAACCGACGCCCCACGTAATCTTTCTGGACTTAACATCTGCCGGTCTCTCCCTAGTTTTAAGTTAAATTTATTAATGTAATAATAGAAGTATTATTTCATTATCATGGTTTAATTCGCACCTTCTGCGCCAGCCTTCCTTAACTCGCACATAAATGTATTACTAATTTTTTTATTATGATTTGTAATAAAACACAATTTTCTTGTTTTCTACATATGATAAAATAATTTATTATGGGGAAAGGTCCAAATAATAAAAAAGAGAACATTTTAAAATGTAGAAAAGGTATATTATGTAAATCAAGTAGCATAACGAGAAAATGATTACATTGCACACTTAAACTGAAATAAATTCATGACTATGTATTGGACGGAATAGAGACAATTAGATATTCAACAAACTTATATCTACTTTAATGATTAGAAATATAATATAAAAAAATTAAATAAAAAAAATATAACATGTAGATAAGCGCTCTCATTAGTGCTATCATCAGAATTTTACTTATATTACACTTATGGATTCAATAAAATATTTTTAAAGAATAGAACATCAGTATTCAATTAAATGGTCATTGTTATAGAACATACAGCACACACCGTTTTGTGCTATAAACTTAGTATTCCGTTTATCTCAAGTAAACAAATGAAATGTTGACAGTATAATAATTTATATATCATATTATATAATTTATATATACTCATATATTATCATAATTTATATATACCTCATTACATTATGACAAATTAATGTCCTGAACAGGTACATTTTTTATCATAACATTTCATACAAAAAGTGTATATATTGTGTACATGAATAAATAAAAAATATATATATTTTGAGTTGTAAAAAGTTTTCAATAGTAAAATAAATACATGATTTATAAAAATTAAATCAAAAAGACACCATTTGTTTATAAGATATTAGGTCAGGATGAGAAATATAGATAACAGGCTATAGTGTCCACAATAGCTAATTACTGCACATATACAGTGTAAACTCCCTGTAAGCGTCCCAGTGTAAAGTTCCTTAAAAACATAGAAGACATAAATAAATTTAAAATGGAATCGAAAAAGTTTCTTATTGACAAATGTTATTATTCAGTTCATTAAGCAAATATATTATTACACCTTCTGTAACCTATAGTTACAAATAAAGAAATTTGATTTGAAACTTTATAATTTTATCCTTTATAACAATAAAGTTCCTACGAAGTAGAAATTAGTTTAGTTTACTTTAAAATCCTTATATTGATTATCCACTATTTATAACAATATAAAATACTCAGTCCCCTGAGTTTCGTTATAATTTGTTTACAATCATTATAATGTATATTCCATAGATTTTTATGTTGCATATCATAACAAGCCATATAGGGAAAGTTGAGCACCTCTATGATATAAATGAGAGACTATTTGTATGGACTTTCTCTGTACTACAGCTGTATGTACAGTCAATCTCCAATACATATATATAGGCAACATGCATACTTTTATATAATATAAATTTAAGAAATCTCATGAGGAACTTTAGAATGAATCTCAATTATTGTGTATATCAGACAATATCTATCGGAATAAGTTTTCAATTGAAATGTTTTGCTTTAACATTAGGCATAAATCTATTGAAAAATGTAGATTAGCTGCCAATTCCAGTAGGCTATAACTGATTGCTATTATAACAAAGTACTTTGTACTCCTTAATAATCTTGATAAAAATTTATATCATCAACATATTATTAATTTGTTGTGGTTAATCTACCCCATCTATATATATCCAATGTCTTGTAAATTAGCATAAGTACATTATAAAGTAGTTAAGAAAGTAAAAGTATATGAGGAAAAATTATCAATGACAAGCATAAAGTTTCATATAATCTTAATCTATAAGTATAATAATTATAATAGTTCTAAATTAAATACAATTAATTTAAGATACTAATATCTCATAATAAACAATTGATCATTCTCATAATTGCAAATTATGTAATATTCACCTGTATTATGTGAATTATATAAATATTAAGACAAAGATGACAGAAAACAGAATGCAACTTATTGCAATCCACACAATGTTAATATGAAAAAAAAACATAAAACTAATATGGACATATGGCATAAAACAACACACCTGCTACCTTTAAATTAAATTCTACAAAGATTTCAATCCAAAACACTAAGAATGCTTGTTAACGCACCGTGGTATGTCTCAAATGACAGATTCCATAAAGATTTTAATATACAATAAGTAAAGGAGTAATAAAAAAACAAGTGAAAAAATACAAATCTAGGTTGATACATGGAACAACAAACACATGAACACACTGGCACACCCTCTCATGGATCAAAATTTTACCTAGTGTAAGCAGATTAAAGAGATATGTACCTCAAAACCTATTCTAGATCCTAAGTTAAAAAGACATGACAATGGATGTGCATCTTTGCAAGCTACAAATAATAATCAATACACACAAATCTGAATATTCTAAGACAGACTGCAGACACAATACAATGTAATAACTTATATGATATTACAAAATAAATTTTAAACACAATATTGTTTACAACCAAATTACATACTAGGTAAGTAAATTTAAGAAGTAATTTTAATAGTTATGTCAGATCTTAAATTTTAATTCATTTATACATATCTGTATATTATTATACACTAGATACCCACATTAAAATGGCTGCTCCGATTAATAAGCTGATGATTGGTTTACCTTTGTTGCTTCCACTCTGAAAAAAAAATACATTAAACGTATATTTATTTTATAACATTTCCAATATTACAAACTAAGAACAATTCAATGGAGTAACTAGTTTTTGCCCATGGTTACCCAGGTGTTTTTTATTAACTCTATAAAAAGCCATATTTTTGCAAGATACAAAGTCTCAACCCCTTGCTATATCAAGTCTGTTCGTTCGTCACATAACTATTTTACTCACAATGATATAATAGTTGCAACGGTCACCCATACAGCAGTCTGAACACACCCAGTCTTGGTACCAGATGTGAGTACACAGAGGCATGAATCGCAATCTTGTTATAGCGCAGTCAGTTTTGTTGGAACAACGTTTTGATATGTAGTACTGCTTCTTTGCCCCTTGCGACCAGTAAGGAGTACTGCCCCATTTGATTTCAGTCAAACAAACATCTTGGTTATATTCACAAGTTTTGATTGTTTTCACACACTTTTCGTTATTGTCTTCTTGATCCTCACACACGTAACATTCGAGTCCAGTAACTGAAAGCCCAATGTTTTGTTAGTAAGGAGTTTTAGAAGAATTAAAATGACAAGTTTGTTATCCAGTTACCTATAACAATTGATGCGAACAATAAAGACGTTATTAAAATAAAACAATATTTTCTACGCATTATGAAGTAAAATATTGTATTAGGGTTGAAGTCCGAATCAATGTTTTATTTTATATTTATTTTATTAATAACATTCAATTTCTGTTAGAAAACATACAATTATTCAAAATCTTAGAATACTGATTTCAGATACGATTTGTTTGATTGAAATAAAATTCGTCAACTTACTCTATGGGTGTGGCAAACCATAAAGTTTTTATTTCTTATAAATGGCATTGGCGTATGTACGCTCAGCCAAAGATAATTAAGAAAACTATACAGAAAAAGAATATATGCAAAAGCAGAGTTTCAATTTCCTCGTTTCAGATTTGATAAGCTTAGTGTGCGTTTACCCATTTATTTGGTTGTTTTTTAATTACATTACATGCTATTTAATTCCAAATTGGCATTGGCCACCTCTCCATACGAGTATTGACATTTGACAATTTATTTGACTATGATTTGACAACTGCAAAATTTTGCTGGCGTTGCATTTTGTAAATAAATAAATAATAAATTAAAAGTAACCCTCTCCCAATCCATATGGAAGGTGTTCTATGGAAATGGACAAATTACTGGAACGGTGTGTAATTATATGTGTACCGCCTAATAATTTTTGTAATAATAACTTAATGTGGTAATTTATATTCTGCTCCAGGTTGGCAAACCAGATGGTTTGTGTTGGATAATGGCATATTGTCTTATTATAAATCCCAAGAAGAAGTTATTCAAGGATGTAAGGGTTCTGTGAAGGTTTCAGTATGCCAAATAAATGGTAAGATTCTTTTGTTAGTGTATTTTTTATATAACAATAGTTGACTGTATAAATCAGGCTTGTACTTATTGGCTGTATTCTACTTTTACTTTTATCATAAAATAATACTCTTCGTAATTTTGTGCCTTTCTATTTAAGATTTAATGCAATATTTATTGGATAATGCCTAAAAGTCTGATTTTAGGTAATGCTAAATGGGTTTTATTCAGGACTATATTATGACAATAATGTACTAATGTTTTAAGTGTGTGACATTTATTATTAATACAGTGTTATAGAAATATCCAAATACCACCAAATATATCTTTAATGTCTTTTTAAACCCTATTTTCGTTCCTTTTTAAATTTATTCTGTCATTACTTTTTTTTTCTTTTCCTATAGTTTAAAACACAAGATCCTTATTAATTTTTAAAATTTAACCTTGTCTCTAAATTCAAATTTACAGTAAATACCATTGATAATACTCGCCTTGACCTGGTAATCCCTGGACAACAGCACATGTACCTGAGAGCACCTTCGCCACAAGATAGACAAAAATGGCTGGTGGCTTTGGGCAGTGCTAAAGCATGTGTAGAATCAAAAGTGGATACAATAGGTTTGTAGTTTTCTATAATTTTTTTCTTTAAGATATCATTGACATGCTGGATCTCCTAAATTCCACATCTGGGGCAAACTGGTTGACTGGTAAATCAATCGACCTTATGTCAAATATTGTACAATGTATTGATGAATAATTTTGATTTATAGCATGTAGGAATAATGAATTTACAAATAACTTTACATCATTTTAATGCTCCATACTTCTAATTGGTTAAATGCAAGTTTTTTTTGTTAGTTAATATTTGAAATAAAACTGTTACAGCAATCAGATACGAAGATACAAATTCATTAAGTCACAAAAAGTCTGAATTAAGACTGTACTGTGACCTGATGATGCAACAAGTACATGCAGTTAAGAGTGCTGCAACGGCTGAAGAGGGACCGGAAGTTCAGGTGAATTTAATAACAATATGATACAGTATTTAATTGTAAACATAGTGCACTTTAGAGTTCCGTCCATACTGTACCATATGGACTTGGAAACTTTTTCATAGTCTTTCAAAATTAATCGGTTTACCTAAGTGTTCTGAATGTATCTATAATATATTTGAAATATATGTGTATAAAAATATGAATAAAAAATGAAAGACTCATATAATACTGCATGTTTGTACAGATCTATGAGTTTGCAGGTCTCATCTGTGATAGAAATTTATTATGTCGTATAGATTATAACTGATATCCTTAAATAATCATATTCTTGTCTATATTATATATGCCTAATGAACTCATCTTAGTATTTTGCTTCTTTTTCAGAAAATTGATGATGCCTCCAGCCTTTTGACAGCAACATGTGATACCTTTATTAGAACCCTTGAAGACATTATGAAGCTAACAAACAATTCAGGGCCACAATTATTTGAATCATCAGTGCCGATGGTGCCCATGGTAAAAAATAACATAAGTACTAATAAACAGTTAACATCAAATAAGCATTCTAAACAAAGTTTAATAAGATCTGTCTCACAGGAAAATAGATGAAATTGTACCTAAACTTCAAATTTATGTAATTTTTTGCAAAAAAATACCTGTATTTATTTATTAGGGGGCTTTTACATATGATAAGCAGTATGCTAGTCCTTTTTCTGTTATTCAAACCTTGTTTTATTTGTGATGATTATTAAATCTACAATAGTTTTCGCGAATTGTAGTCTTAAAGACTTAACAAAGGTGAAAGTAAATGACAACTCCTGAGCAATAGTAACCTTGCATGAACTACTATACCAGTGCCAATTAATAAGACAATGCAATACGTAAATAACTTCAATTTGATTGAGAATTAACAAAGGAACAAATAAATGCAATTTTATTAACTAATTTACTAAGGCACTATGTTATACTTATATAGTTTACGTATTTTATATAGTCAGCAGTCTAAATTGTATTCATTTCACTTTTGAATTAGTGAGGTGTCAAAAGGAGTGTGAAAAGGGTTCATGTGAAGTAAACCAATATTAAAGAACTTAGTATATTTCAGTATTTAATACTTATGTATACATTAATTTTTAAATGATATGTATGTGAAGTTTGTAGTTGTAAAATTATATTTTGTCTTTGTACTGTATCTGTTGATGATCACTTATCATCGGGTGACCTGTCTACTTCATTGACCGCTTAGAGCATAATTAAATACTAACATAATTTGTAGTGGTAGCTACTTTCAACTAAAAATTGACATCACATCTAACTACTAACTAGAATCTTGTCTGCCTGGTTTGCTATAAGAGAATAATAACTGGGCCCACATATTTGAGAATTTTTTTATTAGACAGTGAAATTATCATACTTTTCATTTCATATTATGCCATACATATTTTAATTTTAAATATAGATATGTTAAAATGTTTACAAATTACCTACATTACTTAATAATGTAATGTATCATGAAGTACTCAAAAAATATTTATATTTTCTGTAATAGTTATTTTGCTTGAACAGATATTATAAACTGATGCTGTATTTATTATTTCTCATGTATTTTATCTCAGTGAAAATGAGTGATGAAGTAAAACATCTTGAAAGTGAATGGGTTAAGTTTAAAACTTTGTGAATCTATTTTATATTTCTTTTAAACAACTTCTTCACATGTCAGGGAGGTAGGATAATTTGTTAAATTAACTAAATAACTCAAAAAATCTAATTGGCGTTTATTTCTGTGATAATTTTATTTTAGTGTAAAAAATAACATTCCGAATATAAATTACTATTTACGATTATTTATAACTTATTTAATGTTTACTTGTTTACAGTACTTAGTTGAAAATTTTGTTAAATTGTTTTATGTCATAATTTTTACAACATTCCTATCTTCCAAAATTCTGTTTAATTGTGCAATGAATGATTCTATTTATTAAAAGAGAAAATGAAATATGTTGTTTTATTATATTTTTTATTGTAAAAGCCAATTAAAAATCAGTAACTTTCTTTGATATGATTTCTTTGAATTACCAAATTGGTTCTCCAAATCTAAGGACCGTCTTTTCTTGGGTATCTAATTCCATTCCTACTTTTTTTCTCATATAAAAAATTGTGCAATCCCTATTAGTACACAATACTTCCTCATGCAAACTGCCCTGACACCTCTGGCATTCAGTCCACAGCCTTGAAAACTTATCCTGAAGTTGCCTTAATTTAAATATTTCAGTGATATATAATTTGCCTTCTTTGCTTAGACAATGGTCACATAAGGCTTTCTTTGCATTATTAGGCATCACAGTTTTGCAGCCAATGCATTTTTCTTTCTTCAATGTAAAAGCTACTAATGCACCAACTTTTGATGTTACCATCGCTTTAGTCCGTGTATGTTCTCCCTTGAGAAGTAAGGACTCTGCTTTTTCTCCAAGAATTGGCTCAAAAATTCTCAATAAAGGTTTGGATAACTGGTTTTCTAAGTAATAATTAAAATCTATGGGAACACTATTTTCCAACACATAAATAGGATCCTCGGCCTTCATATATGCAGGAGTGTTTTTTGCAGCACAACATAAAACATAAGGCACTCTATCACCAAGTTTAGGTGCTGTACCTGCATCACGTTTCTTCATCTTATTTGCTAACTCTACATGAGCTTGTTTAGCGGCATAATCATTTTTTGTTAATTCTTTTGTAATAACCAATTGAGAAATATCAATTCTGTTGCAAAGTAAGTCACTAATTATTTGTTTAGCATAGTTTACAGCACCATCGGGATCTCTGTCTATAAGTAACTTCTGAAGACATGTACTCATCATATTAGAGACCAGGGGACAATTATCTCGCCTTACAGTTTCAATACCTTTGCAGTCCATCTTATCGTATTTCTCAGGCTTAGTAAAGTATAGTCCCGCATATCTTTTTTTGTTTATAAGAAGATATGGATAATATACTTTTTCAAATTCCAATTTGATTGGCTTAACAAATTTAGCTGTAACAAATTCTGCAGCTTCTCTGCCCAATTCCATACTTTCCTCAAGAGTTTTCACTCCAAATTTAACCATCACAGAATCAGTATCACCATAAATAACTACAGCATCTTCTTTATATCCATTGAACTTTGTATATTTTTTTTCTACTTCAGATTTTGTGAATTCAATCATTGTTCTTCCGTATGCAGTGACAGTTCCTGATATTTCTAAACAGGGTAACTTTCCAACTTGGGCTCCTGTGAATCCATAAACAGAATTAGCACTAATTTTTAATGCTAGTTGTCTGCCATCAAGAACAGATCTCTTAAATGGATCCTTTTCTTCTTTTAAATCAGCTTTTGCTTTCTTTCTAGCAGTCAGTAGTGACTCTAAAATTTCAGGTAACAATCCTTTCCTGACATTGGCTTTGACAAAAGTATTTTTAGATGGAGTCAATGTAACATCATCCCCATTGAGATCTAATTCTTTCAATGAATTTGGGTGTACTAAAGTTGTATAACACAAATTGTGTGCCATCATAATACTGGGATACAGTGAAGCAAAATCTAAAGTTGAAATAGGATCTGCATAATATCCTTTTTTGGGTTCAATGACAGTTGCACCTTCAAACTGGTCTTCTGAACCTTGGCCTTGATATGCAGGGATTAAATATCCAGCATCTTTTGCCTTCCTTAAAAGTTGACTAACTACTTTAATCTGTTGCCCTCTTGTTAGAAGACACAACAATGGAACACCAGTTACTCTGGCCATTTCCATGTAGTTGATAATACACATCAGTTTATTTAAAAGTTTCAGTGGTAAATACGCATCTTTCAAACAGTACATAGCTAACCTACGCCTGGTTTGTTCATTCTCATTTTGCAAATCTGTAATAATACTGTGATGTACATCTTCCTTCTGTTCTTGTAAGAAATGGTAGCTGACAGCGTTGAGTGTGTATGACCTTAATTTGTAATCTCTCACAAGAACCAGGATGAGATCAAATGGTACACGGCCTTCAAAATTAATACTTTTATTTTCTCTCCGCCCCATTTGCTTTGATTGTAAAATTGCATCTTTTATGACAGATCTGATGTTTCGGATTCTTCCCAAGAAATCAAAGTAGTCTACCTTTAGATGTTTAGCCCGGTTTATTAAGTATGGCCAATCAAAATTACTGATGTTGTACCCTGTTATTATGTCAGGGTCTAACTCTCTGAAGAAATCTGACCATTTAGAGAGCATTTCAGATTCAGATTGAAAACTGAGTACCTGCGACCCCACAATTGGTGCACATGTGTTCAAAGTGAATACATTTCTTAAAAATGGTTCGGGTTCCCCTTGTCTAATAACCATTGAAGCGATTTGAATTACAGGATCCTTGTCAGGTTCTGGGAATATACCTTTCCTGCCAGCACATTCAATATCAAAGCTTAAAATTCTGACTGGAGCCACTTTAGACCACTCACCTTCAGGTTCATGAGCAACAAAATTGTTCCATGCAACATCAACTTCTATCTGACATCTTGATTCTGTACTTATTTGGGAATTCTTAGACCGTAAAAACCACTTTCTTGCCGGTAGCTCTATCCAGCTACACCCAACAACTGCAGTGTCCACCATAAAACGAATATCAAAATCAATATTAGTCTCGTAAAATCCAGGATCTGCTAAGCCAAACGAAGTTGGTTGACGATCAATTAGTCTTTTAGCTGCAGCTATAAGTCTTGGTAATGCTACACTTACTTTGGCAAAAGTTACTTCATTATCTCCCTTGTAATACATAATAGACATAGCCTTCACCAATCTAACTTCTAATACAGTTTCTCTAATATTATCTTTATTGGAACGAAGGTCGTCAAGGATTGCTTTATTGAGGTTTGATTTTAATTCATTGCAAGAAGATTCAGAAAAATTCTTTGGTACAGTGACATAGAAATAAGGAGTAAATCCATGAACATGACAACAAACTGAATTCTCATTCATAGTGACTCCATACATTCTCATGATGGGGACAGGGCCTAGCTGGGATCCAGGCATACCTTTCATAGGCTGTCCATTGTAATGATCTATGTCCAATTGTTGAAAAATTAAGGAATCCTTTGACGGATTTAGTTCAGGTGGATTTGGTCTAGACCACTTGGTATTTGTGCTTTGATTTTCAGGTCCTTCACCCACCATTTCCTGGGTATCAAACTCAATTTCCATTCCAACTAACTGATCTTCAAAACTGCATGGCATATCATTTTCGTCATCATCGTCGTTTGATTTAAACCTCTTTTGAGGTGGACCTTTACTTATCTTTCTCTTGTCCATTGTCTAAATATATTAGGTCAGTAGAAACGATATTATTAGTATTATGTTAATACTTTACGAAACTGACAATACAATATACAAAAAAAAAACTTTTATATAAACTTAAAGGAATAATAGGTGCAATCTTGTGTTTTGGCGGCGAACTGGTCAAAAGGCGAAGTTCGATGGGAATCAAACTGACAGTGATATGAGAGTGACAGTAGCAGTTACGACAGTGACAGCCATGTGACAGTTACCATATGACATGTACCATATACGTTCCATTACACACTGGAGCACTGTAGGGTGCGACGTCTGTATTGCGAAGCTTTCCTTTATAGTAAGCATAGTTACTAAGAGCCCGTTCACACATGGGAGTTCGTTTTACTGGTACGTTTTTAACCGATACGTCATAAATTTATGCTCTGTTCAGACATAGGAACTGTATAACGTTTAACGGATCCGTCATTACTGGATGCAATGTGTGAACAGAAAACTCTCAGTATACCGCCGCTATTCTACAAGGAT
>DWJZ01004008.1:0-16022 GCA_018249125.1 Asbolis capucinus | reverse complement strand
TAATCCGAAACTAAGCGTTAGCTTGTACTATGGTGATCAGACAACTGATAAACGTACATATATATTTTTTTAATACATATATCGATATTTACCTTCATACACACTGGTGCAAACATTCCTGCTCATTACAGAAAAGTTTGACCTAGGTGGGAATCGAACCCGCGACCTTTGGTGTAGCAGTCAGGTTCGCTAACCATTAGACCAACCGACCTGTGTGAGTGAAGATCCAAGCCCAGTAGTAGGACATTTATGGGTTGGAATGATATCGAAAAATTATATATTCTCCATAGTTGTACGTATTAACTCCAGAAGAAAATATCTAGATTACCGGTCCCGGGGTACTCTGTGCCTCCCCCCGTATCAGAAACTGGGCACGTCCATGGATTCATTTATATGAAGCTCCATATTTCACTATACCTATATGTAAGGCTTGGTACTAGGTGATTTTGGTACTGATTTCATAAAATAAACAGTTGCTGGCAAACTATATTTTTGGTTCTCGAAATTACACGAATTTGTATTTTTATTGATTTTAAAAGAATGAATAACTTGAATGTGACAAGGTATTATTAAGAAACTTGGTTTTTATGTTTGGTGACCATCCCTCCTGAATCAACCTAATAAAGATTTCTACAATGTTTGCATACAAGTTCCGAAAATTTACACTTTTTTATTATCTATCTGGATGCTGCATAAATGTCTGGTAGTTAATAATCGCTTTGTCCGATCAGCTGATATTAATAACTTGACGGTTTGATACAATCTCATAAAGGAACAACAAAATGTAGTGTTCTTAAAAACAACAAGTTTAGTATTGAAAATAATTAACCTTAATTAATGATTAAACTTTTTGCAAGGTCTGTATTTATGTTTCCAGGATATGACTTTTCGCAATTTGACGACTTCATTTAATAGATATGTACTTCTGATTTGTATACTTCAGTCAGAGAGAGAGAGAGAGAGATAGCATGCATTTTGTATCAACATTTTTATACTTGATTTACGGGTTCTCTATCACCACTAAATAACTATCATTTAAAGCATTTGTTAGTCGTATAAAATATCTACAGGCTTCTTAAAAATTTAGAGTTAAGCAATTGAATGTATTAGAATTTATTCCTAGAGACAATTGTGGTACTTCAAGCATTCATTATAGTATTTTTGTAATAGCTTCTTCATCACTAATTAGATATTAATATGTAAAGATAGTGCCAAAAAATTGTCGGATTATACCTTGAATATTCTGCGGTATATATTTTTTTTATTTGGCTGGTTATTTGCGCTTTTACATACTTTGATAAGCCTGTCATTTTTATAGTTCCAGTCTTGATGTGGTAGCCAATTTTGAACTCTAATTTTATTATTGCTAAGTGCAATATAAGTTTATAAAGTGCAATATAAGTGCATTTCCCGACCGTGGGAAACCGACTTTAGGCGTGGATGTGTAGTGTCGATGATTCTTTGTAATTTAAGGCAAATTTAAAAAGAAACAATTTAATACGTTATCACTTTTGTTTTACAGCACAGTGATTAACAAAATAACTATGTTTTAATATAGTATTATGCTAGCAACAACGATTCGCAATACGCAAGCAGGATTATGAGATTTCCCGTGGTAAACTCAACAGTGTAACTTAAATATTATTTTAGGACGTTTGTAGTATACCTATTGGGAAGTACAAGATTGTTCCGGCTTATTCCACTATGCTTAGGCTATTTTACTGTGGTGTTTTTGAGCAAATATTATTATTTAAAGTATGCTGTGTAAGATACATTTTTTCCTACATGCATAATAACAGTTTATAATGTGTAAGTCGATGTTTTTATTTAATAATAAATGATTACACTAATTATTTGAATTTCATTTATCTACTAATAATTTTCTAATTTGTTGTTTTTTGTTATGATCCAAAATATAGCTTTTGACTTTCGGTCAACAGGTCTAGTATTCAGAATTAATATTAACATACTTATTAACGGCTGGAACCCAATCGTATGTTAAAAATAATAAGACCTAAGTTCTCGTTAAATCTTAGCTCTGTAAGCGACGAAATTACTCAAAGCTTTTCTAAGCGGTATATCGTTATAAAACGATATAATGTATATGTAGATGATAACGTAAGAGGTATATAAATTTATTATAATTTAATGAACATAAAGAAATAATTACGTAGTTGTTAGACAAGAATTTATACAAAGCAAAAGACCGACTCGTCTAATTATACGCTCCAGTAGGTTTCCGTAAAGAATATTTGCTAATGAAGACTGTTTTAAACTTTGCTTTCTTCAAAGAGGATCCCAGTTGATGTATGATGAATGAAATTGTATACGGAGTTAGGGACGTGTACAGTCTCCAACTAAAATGCGATGGGACGTCGCACCGTAAAAATTTCGAGTTTTAACGACGTATCGCTAGAATTTGCGAATTGAATGCGATGCGAAGTTCTGTGCTGTTTCACATGTGATGCTTTCTAGTCCGCTTTCAGACAGCGTGTGGATAAATCAACTGTGTTTGTAGATATGGTGATAGTTTTAAACTCTTCAAATTAAGATTTGGTTATTTTAAAAACAGATTCGCAGATCAGTTCGAAGTCCCTTGCTTTACTACATATTTCTAGCTAAATTAGCATTGGCACGGTTCAGGATCTGACTGTGTACTTTATATAACTATACTTAATAGATAATAAAATTAATCAACTGCGCGTAGGAAACACAATGCTCATGAAGTCATGAAGACCCTGCCATGAGCCCCATAGCACTACAATAAGAATTCCACCTATTATTATTTAAGAAAGACATTCAGAGATCTGTGGCAGACAGACAGCGAACTTTTACGAACAGGGTCTTGTTATAATAATAATTGTTTATAATCTGAATAAATGAATAGAACGATTAGAGATTTAACACATAGCTGCCAATTTGAACATGACCCGAGTACCTACAAATAATTAGAATTAAATATTAAATATCTTTTGTACGATTCACACACGGCCATCTGACCACAAACAAAGCGTTAGCTTGTACTATGGTGATCAGACAACTGATAAACATACATGTACATATATTTATAAATACATACTTACATAGATATTTACGACCAGACATACAGAACAAACATTCCTGCTCATCACAGAATCGCATCTGGGCCTCTCGCTTCGCTGGTACAGTCCCTAACAACTATGCAGGGGGCTGGTAAGCACTTAGTAGATTTTATATATGACCTAGGTAAAGATTTTATTTTTATATCCCATCTTTTCTCATAAACAATATCTGGTAAAAAACAAATTGGTAACAGGTAACTGGCTCTCGTACAGGATAATGAATTCTGACCACCTAACCTTCCGATATCCATTGATAATTTCCTTTCTTTCATCGTAAAATGAATGATATTGAAAAAAAACATGGTAAATACCGTGAGCAAACAAAGACCTTTAACGTTATTATCCCTAAAACATCAAGTCACATTAAATTCCTTATTCATTTTATTTTTGCGGACTCACGGACCGGAATTCCTACGAAGTCTTTGATCTGAGACGAACAAGAAAAAAAGATGGACGAAAATGCACTTCAACTGTCTTCATAAAAGGGGAAAAATATAATTTATTCACGAGATAATTTTCTCCTCCCTTTTAAGGAGACGTTTGAAGTAGGGTGGGCACGAATGAATGTTTGTACTGTGCCCGGGATTCACTAGTCTGCCGGGAAAACCTGCCTTGTTTCGTCAGTTATTTTTTATTTTACGGTTGTAGCTAGGAAATGGCTCGTTCTGTGCAACATTAAGTGGAACCGTTTCAGATTTACAGCACCGCGCATCGCCGCTGCTGTTTTCAATCCATCTGTAATGTATTTCTAGTAAATATGCATAGTCAGTGAGAGATGTACGGGGAAAATTATAGTTGAATTGTTTCAGGAGTTTCTTTCGCTGTTTCTTCTTTTGAATAAGCTGAAGTACCTCTCCAAACCGGTATTATATTGCAAACAATGATGTTAATAAGTATGTAAAAACGTATAGGAACAAAAATACCTCGAAAGTATGTGTTGGCTTAAATTTTTTGTCGCCTTCAAATTTGGCGGATTTTTTATTCATCTGCCTCATAGTTATTTCTTGCTTGTCTTCCCCTTTTCCAGATAAACGGTTAGATACTTAACTGATAAGCGTCGCATAACGCTTCCGTTAATTATTTTTATACCTATCTAAGATGAAATTTAATAGGTAACTTTTTGTAGCTAAGAAGTGAATAATTTTGATTTCTTCCTGATTAGCTACAAATAGGTAACCTTAAATTAAAATCTATTACGAAATGCTTATAACTACTTACTATGATATGGGTGAAGTAGGTACTTACGATGTAGGCCCAGTAGCATGGAGCGTGGTCACGACGAAACTGGGAACCTACGCAATAGAATACCCTATGTTGGGGGAGACGTGGACATAAGAATAACCTAAATACACATCTCAAATACTTAACCCTAACCCGAGAACAAGCAATCATCTGCTACATAAATAATTTCGGGACCCTTCTCATCGTGGACAAGGTACCAACTACAGTTGAGTTGATACAATCTAAGTTAGAGATTAATTTGAAAAGCGGAGTTTAAATTCGTGCAAATGCGGTCTCGTAACGTCTCCCTCTATAAGGAATCGAATTCACATTCTCGAATGTGTTATTAACGACTAGATATTAAGGGAATGCCTTCCTGAGGCCGATGAGGGCCAGATTTAAATTAAAACCATCCCCTCAGTGAAGAAATGGTCGCAGGGGTATCTAATTGTGATACTTTGAACGTCCTTACGGAGCGGGTTGGGAATAATTGACGAATTTCATACTCAAATGCCTTTTGTCGTCTGTTATTGAGTTAGCCAGGCCGTCTCTCTGTCGAAACGGAAAATTGCTCTCAGTAATGAAAAATTCTATTCGATTCAACGTTGCGGTTTACAGAAATGGTACTTATTAAGAAATAATAATATTTCTCTTTGGGATCTCTGACGTTTTTAATTAAACGGATCAAGAACGAAATTACTTAATTTTTTTCCAATGAATTTGTAATTTTTATGAGTAATAAAAAAGATATTTTTGTGATCGTGAGTGCCGAGTGAAGAAGTTCTATTTGCATATTTCAGGTATTATAATGATAGATCTTTTTTTATTTTAATTTATAAATATAGTAGGTAATAGAATAAATTCTGGGTATAGGTACCTTGTCGTACAAGGTCTGTCCTAATTAGTTTTTACTAGCGGCCCGCCCCGGCTTCGTACGTGTGGACATTTTGTGTTTAATATTTTGAAATAAATAAAGAGTAAACATTTCTCTAAGATGATAATATTTGTTTTTACATTTATGTACCATATTTATAGCTATACAATTTTAAATATAAACCTGTTTTATATAGCCTATGTCACTCAGTGATAATGTAGCATTCTAATGGTGAAAGAATTATTGAAATCGGATCAGTACTTTTAGAATTTATGCATTACAAACATACAAAAATACAAATCAAAGCAAAAGAGCAGACAACGTAACCCGCTAAGTGACCTCTGGAAATGCACGTTAGAATAGACTTGAATTACTTATGTGTTGAACATCAAAAGAAGCTTTGAAGGTCCAAGCCGGAGCACATCAATGTTTTAGCGTCTGACTCAAGCAGGAGGTTGGTAACTGGCCAGAGGGGGCTTCACAAAAAGATAATTGTATCAGTAATCATTATTTGACCGCGGTAATCTAAGGAGCATTAAAGACAAAGTTTATAGACTAATTTTAACAGCTTTGTTACCGCGGGATAACAGCCAAAAGTTTATCATCATATCAATGTTAATATTGATAATCTATTCCAATATATATATTTACAATATACAATAATATATATCCATATTGATATTCCAATCCATCAGCGAAGTCCTACTACTAAGCACCACTGAGCACTTCTGTCACTTTCTGGACACTGGTCTGTATTTAAAATTATAAGTATAAATATGTATCAGTTATCTCAACGCCATAGTACAAGCTAACGCTTAGTTTAAGGTCAGATGGCCGTGTGTGAGTTGTCCAAAGATATTTATTTAGTTACCGCCATTTAATATCAAGTGGGATCTTAGAGAAGCAGTAATTTATTGCAAGAAAAAAATACACTTAACAACTTAATCCTCTAGATACCGGTATTTTCCGGGTATATTTTAAAAGTTTCCCCTCGGCTACAAATCAAAACACCCCACAGATATAAAAGTTTTACAACACACAATAATTGTAAAAATTAGATTTCAATGGTTATAATTTTTAAAGTACCTAACGTACTACAGTTAAGTCTTATTATTTGAGTATTTTATTTATTCCACACAGTAGTACAGAATTCTCTATTTTATAAACTTCTCTATTTTTAGGTAACCCGTCAGCTCGTTTTCTTGCCTCAGATAAAAACTTGATTTATCACTGAGTGTCCTGTTTTTTAAAAACTGATCTTAGTATTAATAAGCTCTTAGAAGCACAAAAAGTGTAACGTTCCTACGTCGACGGTTTGTGTCCTTGGTATGTAACCGGTATGTAACATTAAGCAACGACGGGCGCGGTGGGTACGAGAATGGGTGACCGTAGTAAAAAAATTTGAACGTTTTCGTACTTCAGAGGGCACATAAGCCAGGTCCCAGTCGTTATCGTTAGGTATCAATAAGCCATGTCAGTGGCCTTGGGGGGGATTAAAAAATTCCAACATTTGCGCTGACCACTAACCCCCACTAAGACAGCGTGGTTTGCTCCAGGCATCATCAGTATCAGGCGATACCGTGTTTAGTACTGGGCCATGAATAGGTTCAAGCAAATGTGACTAAAGCAAATCCTGAAGTATCACATGAGAATGTCCTTTTTCTGTACAAGTGTGTACAGTGAGCACATTGTGTGAAGTCATCCTACGTAGCGGAACCCGATCACTGCTCACGTGCTCACTCACTCGGCTAACGTCCGGTATCTACTCCTGTAGCATCAAGGGGTGCTTTACAAAATTGGATGGAATTTGTAAAGGATCCTTCAATATATACGAGTAGGGTATTTACGAGCAGTTTGCCTTTCACTCTACAGTTTTTAAGTTATTTTAAAAGAAGGTTATTATTTTTTATGTTACCTGCTGGTGTGGGAGAGGTTGTTCCTCAATGTATTATGTTTTAATCAAACCAAAATAACATAAAACCTTATTTGCTTATTGTTTTATAGATATGTTGCTTTGTTATATTTAAGTGTTATCTTTTGTCATGGATACATTTTAGTAATTATTACGTTAATGATTTCCATATCAAATACATACTTAAGAAATTGCATTGTTTTTATTTCACACCACTACCGAAACTCCATCCATTATTATATTCTAAATAAAGAAGTGTGTTTGTTTTGAATTCAATATCATTCATTTCTTCGCTACAAAAAGTTACCTATTAAATTTCGTCGTAGATAAGTACTAAAATATTTAATGGAAGCGTTATGCGACGTTTATCTTTAGTTAGGTATCTAAGGGTTATTATATGAAATGCAAATTTATGAACATTAAATTACAAATGTAACGAAAATACCCGGTAACAATAAATACAATGTAACACCGGTATCCGATCGTGTTCATCAAATCATTTTAAATTCAGCGGATTATGATTTGATATCAACAGCGGTATCGCAAATAGCTTACGAATGCTATTACTGGATGTAAACAGAGCCAGTAATCCTTGTATTGCAGCGATGGACACCTGAATGGTGTAGGAATCTCTGCAGAGTCTTATAAATTGGGTCAACGCCAGATAACCGATTGATTAGTTGTGGGTTCGTTTTTGATTGATGCACTTGCCACTACATTTGTATTGTGCCCTTAAAGTGCTCGAGTTTGAGATTGGATAAATTTTATCCCTAATTTCGACAACGGGATACAATGTTACGCCCGTTGTTTTTCGTATAAGGGCGTATATCTTATGAGTTGCTTTTAAGAGATACGCCTTTATTGTTTTCCGTCTTCAATATGTTACTTTATAAATGTAAAGGTGTCTATCTGTTTGTCATACTGTCAACGATTTTATTGGAATTTGGTTCAGAGACATATATGTATAGAGTGGTATAGAACATAGTCTGAGATACGAAAAAATAATATAGTTTTTTTATTGCATAAAAATCGGAATGTGGAATGACAAAAGAGGTTTTTGGGTCATCTCAACCCATCACGGTCCTCTATTGAGCACGGGTCTCTTCTCTGAATGAGAAAGCTAACGCCATAGTCCACGGCGCTGGCCAAGTGTGGATTGGCAGATTCGATACATCTTGGAGTTTTGCAAACTTCCCGGCATGCAGGTTTCCACACGATGTTTTCCTTCACCATTATAGCGAGTGACATTTAAATGCTTAAAACGCACATAACTCCGAAGTCAGAAGTGCGCACCCTGGGATTCGGACCCGGACCCCTCAAGTAGGAGACTGAATTCTTAACCACTAAGCTGTCACCGCTTCGTTTTGGGTCAAACAGAACTATTAATTATTGAATAATTATCGGAAAAAATCGTTTTCGTTATATAATATAAAAAAAAGGTCTATTTTCTACCGCTGATTGAAATGACGCTAGCGGCGGCAGCGATACTGACGGTTAAAACCGAGCAGAGATTAGCTCATCCGCTATTAATGAGTGAAGTCAATACTACATAATTACAGTAAGAAATTGAAGTAGGTAACTTGAAGACATTACCTAAGCATCTAATGTTTTAACGTAACGGGTCCCAGCAACAAAGCTATTTTGTAGGAGTACCTACAGCGTACAGTAAATTGAAAAGCTCTCTGCATCGTCGAGGAAATAAAAACAAGGAAATGAAAATAGGTTAAGCGGACCCTCGAGTTCTGGAATGGCTTGAGGATCGGTTTTTGTATCAAGGCCTGACGCAGTGGGTGTAAACGCGCTTTAGTAAAAATTTTGCAACGTACTGAAACTGGTATAGACTGTAGTACGACGTTGATTATTTTTAGGGGTTCGCAAATTCGCTGAAAATGGTATCAGTAGGTATATTCAACATGTATAATCCTATAGGGGTTATATGAAACCCTATAGAATTTATATGAACCCCTGAATTGGGGTTATATGGATCTCTATAAGTTGCTCCGCTTGGTCTAGTGGTTAGTGAACCTGACTACTACACCGGAGGTCGTGGGTTCGGTCCACCCAGGTCAATCTTTTCTGTGATGAGCAGGAATGTTTGTTCTGTGTGTCTGGGTGTTTAAAAAAAAAGAAAAAAAATCTATTTAAGTATGTATTTAAAGATATATATGTATGTTTATCAGTTATCTGATCACTATGGCACAAGCTAACGCTTAATTTGGGTTCAGGTGGCCGAGTGTGAGTCCAAAGATATTTATTTATTATTATTATTTACTATATGTTGGAATTTGAAATATTACAATAAAATGGTAAATCCGGCTTCGGTTAAATAGTAGTGACGTTGTTGTAATCAACAATGTCATTGCCTACACGTGTAGTGGTAACTACATACATACATACAGTCTAATATTAGGAAAACAATAGATTATTAGGAAGATGGCCTAGGCGTATACTGTTATTATGATAAAGGGGAAAAAATTAGAGAGATTGTAGAAAATGCTATTACTATGACTACAAAATTGTTTTAAAATGACACAAAAGTGAAATTAACGGTAAGTACTTATAAAATCACTTTGAAATTATGTGTGTACTAAAAAAATAAAAAAAAAACCTGTTAAGGAACTTACAAAAAACTAATCTGGTTTACAAATCCGTCAATCATGAAAATATCAAATAGAATACCTTTTAAACGGAAAAATACATAGGTACTATTGAAAACAAAAAAATATTCTCGTATTCGCTCCTATTGAGCGGAACCTCACCTACGGGAGTTCGATCTGAACTTGACCGAGTTTTAATTTTTGTTTAGACAATACTGACTATCGTCTAAAAGCCGAACGGTTGCAGCATTTGTACTGCGGTATATAGATGAATAGAAAACTTTTCAATGCGGATATTTGTGGGTAGTGCGGTTCCCAGCACGGATTCTGAGAAGTGTGTCATTATTAAAATTGTTGTGGGTTTGTAGGTCAGCTTTACTTTTTAACTTTAAATTACTTTTCAGATTTGGATTTTTCTCTTTCAATGGGAAACACGATTCTTGTTTTAATTTTGCATCAGACGCAATCACGGGTCACTTTTAATGGGCGCTCTGAAACCTTTATGACTTGATACTTCTACAGATAATAAGTGGATACGTTTTTTTATGTTATATATTTATTAATCTGTGAATATAGGAAAATGGAGTTTTTATTATCTGTGCAAATTATATAAGTAAAAATTATCTGGCACTCATAGAAACTTCCAGCCGTAACATGACTAGTAATTGGGTGACTGACTCGGCTGATTTTATAATGACATCACTTTTAATTTTCAAAGAATGTAATTTGAGTATTGAAATTGTTTATTACTGAGATACATCGGTGAAAGTAAAAATCACACTTCAAAAATTCTTAACTCCTCAAAATCACACAAATATTTCTCAGAAACTACTTAAATGTATGTATAATTACTCTCAATCTAGTTAGCATTGCAGATCCTCAAGTAAAGAGACTTAATCTCAGAAATACAGATTTCGGTGAAAGAATTCTAAATTATTCATTCATTAAATCATATAAGTCTGATATCGGTTCAACCCTATCCTCAAACCGTACTACAGCTGCATGGCTTGTAATGCCAGGAGCAATTTGCTATACCAACTTCAGGCCCTGTACTTCTTACCCGGTTTATATCCAGAAAACTTGTAGGCTTTAATTAGAGTCGACGGGGCGTTCGTAAGCAAACGCTATTTGGAGTAACGTTTGTAAGGCTTAGCCTCGCCGGTCGCGAGCCCGGGAAATACAACATGTCAGATCCGAAATATGTCACTCGGAGAAAATTTTCGCACTGTGGAATTGGAATGTTTGTACTAAAGTGTGGGCTGAGAGTTAGTAGAATTTAATCAAAATAAATGTTCAAAATATCATTTATATTAACTAATATAAATAATATTAACTAATATAAATAATATTTTGTAGGGTGATTCAGTACTTCAGAGAGGAACAGTCTTTTCACAATTCACTTCTTGAAAACATTTTGTTTATTTAATAAAAGGTATATATTAATTGAATAGAAGCACTCATAGCCTAACTTGTGTCCATCAGAGACCGAAAGGTAGTTGGGCGATCAATAACAAAAGTTTAATGAGCAATTTAGTGCTTTGAAGGGCACATTAAATCATCATTCCTGGTTATTATCGTCACAATGTAAACTTTGAGAGCAAGAAAGAAAGAATTTGGTGGACGGTAGAGGGCAGCACAAACATCAACATTGCCACCTATAACTGCCCCACTACTGGGCTCGGGTACACCAGCTCGGGTCACAATTTGAGAGGGACATGCCATAGTAGACTATGGCCAAGTGCGGATTGTTGGACTTCACACACCTTTGAGAACCTTATAGAAAACTCTCAGTACAGGTTTCCTCGTGATGTTATCCTTTACTGTAGCAATTCATAATCAACTTTTGATAAGCACTTAACTTTGAAA
Organism: Asbolis capucinus; assembly: GCA_018249125.1. Lineage (NCBI taxonomy): Eukaryota > Metazoa > Arthropoda > Insecta > Lepidoptera > Hesperiidae > Asbolis > Asbolis capucinus. The sequence goes on along the minus strand of DWJZ01004008.1, from coordinate 4,451 downwards.
ATTTTAATTTACATACAAGGTGAGCACAACAGGATTCGAGTTCAGCACCTCCCATACGAAAGCCCAACGTTCAAACCTCCGAAAGCAGTCTTAAATTTTCGGCATCCGGTATTTTCATATATAATTCCAGTAATACGTGCGTCTCCTACTGTTTTTAATAGTATCTACGCATCTATGGATACTGAAGACTCGTAAAACATTTTAATTATATAATTATAACTGGAAGAAAATGAAACCACAGTGCAAATATACCTTACAAACACTGTACCTAATATACCCGTAATTGAAAAACATTTATTTCTATATAAAATGTCCGGAATTTGGATCTACACAATGAATTTGCTGACATTGTTCAGACTTTAGATTCACCAGTGTTGTTGAAGAGAGTCTGTTTTATTGAAAGAATTCAGTTTTGTGCTCACTTTTCGTGAGTTTCTACTGGGACATTGTCATTAAATTTTTAGGTTACAAAATTTTTACTGATGAGTAAAACAGTCTATATATTAATTGGTATTGGCGCGCGGTATCTCATATGCTTTTCAACCCACCGATGGCCCGCTACTGAGCACAGGTCTCTCCCCATACTGAGGAGGCCTAGAGCATGTTCCATCACACTGGTCCAATGCGGGTTGGTGGAGGGGTTAGTGGCCAACCTAAGTGTCAGAAATTTTTATGCCGAACATAGGCCTCCGACACGGCTAACGATTGCTTACGACAACAACCGGGACCGACAGCATAACGTGCCCTCCGAACCACGAAACGGTCATGAAATTTTATCCACTACCGGTCCATCCTCCTACCGACCGCCCTCGCTCTTGCTTAACTTTCACTATCGCTTATAATCTCAACACGCCGCCGGCTATCAACACATCATATCGTATCTCATATACGGTGTATATTAATTTTTTCCTCAGAAACAGGTCACTCTACCTTAAATAAATTGTATGTCGAACATTGTTTTCAAATCGGGCCTAGCTGTAGAGTGTAGGCCTAGAAAACAGAAATAATAGCACGTTATGTACTCGATAATACATGATATGCCACAAGCAAGCACACGCAATGTTAGTGAAATAAGAATTAATTCACGCTTATCCCTCATAATCTGTTGGATTCAGTGCTAAGACCTTCCGCTTCTGTTGCACTCATCAATCTTGCTCAGTAGCGTCCGGAAATAACCCCGGGATTACTGAGTGACCTACGTTTTTAACATTCAGTGATCATTCTGCTATAAATAAGGGCATAAAAGCAAATACGTTTAAGTTAAGAAATAGCGGCGGCTTTTTTTGAAATGATTCGCAAGGTTTAACAATAGCGGGCTCTTTCGTAAATAGATTAGTGGTTGACCGTTGGTCTCTCAAATGGGAATTCCTGGGTTCAAATCCTGCGGCGCGCACCTCTAATTTTAAATATGTGCGTATCAGAAATCGATTATTACTTGCTATGGTGAAGAGAAACATCGTGAAGGAATCTGATTTCCTGGAGTTATCCATAAAGTTCTCTAAGGGGTGTGAAGTCCACTAGTCCGCATGGCAAGCGTGGTGGACAATGGTCTGTACCCCTGCATTGTGAGTGAATGACCGTTAGTGGGTCATAGTTATGAGCGTGTACTTCGGAGGGCACGTGAAGTCGTTCCAATTTGATATCGTTAGGTAGTAATAGTTAAGCCCCGTGCTTTTGGGCGGCACAAAAATTGCCTTGTGTTGTTCTGAAACTTTGCGTGCAGCAGTAAACCTGAAAAAAAAAGTTAAAAAGTATAAAACCTTCAAAAAATTTCAAACCTTTAAATGTTAAAAGCCTTCAAATGAGCAGATCTGATGGTAAGTGATTACCGCTGCAAAGAAGTAATAGACCAGCATTCTTTAAATGTCAAAAGCATGCAAACCGGTAGATATGAAGATCACCTTCGTGAGGAGGTAGTAGACCAGCACGCGGGGAAAGAGAAGGACACAAGAGAAGCAGTTCATTATTCAAGTAACTGAAATCATTAATATCACAAACTGACTCCAGACACACAAAAAAATATCACTCCAGGTCGGGCAACGGAATAAAAATGGGTATTAGGTTATCGGAAGGACGGAGAAAAAAAGAAAAAGAAGAACAACTTCGCTACCATAACAAGGTTATTGGATCTTACCGTAAACATTAATCAAAATAAAAACACGCAATAAAAACAAGACTAAAAATATTTACACTCTCCCCAGTTCTTGAGAATTGCATTAAAAATGTTTGATATTGAAACCAGCCCTCGGTAATTGGATCAAACAAACAAATCTCGATTAAAGAGCCGGTTCACTTTCATCTTATTATCGTGGTGGTTTAATTAAAACTCACCCTACAACGATGTTCTTATCTCTGTGGGGTTTAACTCCCTAATATCACATTCTTCGGTACAAATAACGATTTTTGGTTATACCATAGATTATATTTTAAGGGTGATATTTAACTAGCAAAATTCACGATTCACGACGAATGAAAAATTCACGATTTTTACATTAAAAAAAATCCTTTTTCAATCAAAAATACTGATTGTACTTCAAAATTGGCAATTCAAACTAATGTGATTTTGTCAACAAGTACATGATGGAGTATTTATTTAAATGTTAAGCTTTTTTATGAATGCATATCAAAACCTAACCTAATAAGATTTATTTGTTAAGCTAATTTGAAATACAAAATAGAAAATATGTTGAAATAATATTTTTTTGTTACCATTGTAAGTATTCCGTATGTACTGGCCAGGTTAATTTGATGTACAATACAATTTTTGTTAATCAAGCAGCTTTTAGGTGTGCATTTAAGAAAAATATATTAAAGGCTGTTGATGTGTTTTTCGAATTATTCATATTTCTACTTTTGATAAACAATTAGTTTATTTGCAGTACAATAATTTATTAGATAGAAATATAGTTTAATTCTGGAACTTAATTGATATGTAATAAATTATTTGATGTACACTTAGAAATATCCCATATCTTAATGCTTGGTAAACCGAGCTTAATTCAATAGTAACCTTAACTCAATTAAATTAGTCACCACATTATCACTAATATTATATACATACGTGACAGTTTGTGAAGATGTTTGTATTTCCGTCACACGCTAACCGTTGAAAGGATTTAGGTGTAACTAACACATAAAGACCACATCCAGGAATCATTTTCTATATACAGGATAGATTCTATCCTGGTTGTAGGTTCCCCTGGGATGATAAAACCTGGCATTTATAGACTGGGATAACACATTGGCACTTCTGTTATTTAAATTCCTAAATTACACGGTATTGTCATTATAAACATATGTATATATTTATTAATGATAACTTGAGTAGTTGATTCATTGGGCCCAAAAATTCCTTTGCTTCCAATTTTAATTAAAATATTTTTCACGAGCTCTCCTGTGCCATTTCTTCTGCTACAATAACTCTGTGGTAATTCTCACCCTAGGAAACTAACTTCGAAGAAAACTTCGTATTTCCATGGATTCGTCGGCCGCTGAAACCCCGTAGGCAAGTTTTTATAATTTTTACTTATAGATACTTATGGGTATAAAAATTGTTTGATTTGGTTCAATTTCAAAAAATCTCGCTGAAACTGGTAATCTGCGAAAAACCGTACTCAACTGATAATGTTTTTCAGTTAACTTGTACGACTAATCAAGTACTAAGTCTACTAATATTATAAATGCGAAAGTTAGTGACGATGGAGGGTCAGATGGATGGATGTTCGTTTCTCTTTCACGCAAAAACTACTAACCGGATCTGAATGAAATTTGGCATATATATAGATTATAATAAAATAAATGCGAAAGTTTGTGAGGAAGAATGGATGTATGTATGAATGAACACATGGGTGGTTGTTACTCCTTCACACAAAAATTACTGAACGGATCTGAGTGAAATTTAGTACGGGGATAGATTATAGTAACGAATAACATAGGCTAATTTTTTCAACATACCACGCGGGTGAAGTCACGGGTCGAGCCTAGTACATTATAATCTGGAAAAATACATAGGCAAGTTGACGAAAAGCAACGTTCCTTCCACGCAGGCAAAGTCGCAAGTGGAAACTAGTATTACCTAAAATCATGTTCAATAATAACTTAGAACTATAATGGCATACTGGTGTGTTATAACCATTAATGTCAGTATTGTAATATTATCTTGTTACAACTGTCTAAAGTTAGGGTTGCAAGTGATAGTAATTCCGTATCCGTATTCTGTAGTGTATTGCGAACAGGGATGGTGAGTTTAGCTTTTTAGGTAGGGAAATCTGAACATGTTAAATACGATGTCTCAAAGCTTTGCTCGTGTTCATAAAAATAGCCTATGAGTGTAATTCGAAACCATAGTTGACAGGCCGGTTAGTCTAGTGGTTCGTGAACCTGACTACTACACCGGAGGTCGTGGGTTCGATTCCCACCCAGGTCAAACTTTTCTGTGATGAGCAGGAATG
>DWJZ01004007.1:0-16022 GCA_018249125.1 Asbolis capucinus | reverse complement strand
TTCTGGGTCCAGTCTTTTGCAGGCCTAATAGTCATTAAAATGTTTCTTTATCTTATGTTTAATTTTTAAAATTTTATTCAAACTCTTTCTTATCTACTGCAAAAACTATTTCGAAATTTCAAATTAAATTAGTTTGAGAATTTTTTTTTCTTAGTTTTTTTTTTAAACTCATAACATATTTCCGTTATCTCTATTATAATAAGAAAACCGATAAATTAACAGTCATGAAAATGAAGATGATGAACATCATACACACATCACCATACAAGATCATATATCACTTTATCATAGAAGTTTACTTGTAGGTAGTTAACTTGATGCCTACTAAAAGTAGCAGCGAAAAAAAAAAGATACAAAAAATACTGAAAAAACCTAGCAAACGTCGCACTCGATTGACATCGTTAGATATACTTCGATAGCACCTTAAAAGCCTTGATACCTTCAACCATTTCCTACCCAAACCTTGGCCTTCTAATTCCACCAATCTATATTGAAACAGAGTAACAATAAATTTCCTGATGAATAAGAAACGAACCCCTGCAGTGGACATTAAAACGTAATTGGCATACCATTATAGTGTTAAGATAAGGTAATTAAATTAATTTCTCAGATAGGTCACCTTATATCAGTCATCAACGCGTTGTCGATAGAAAGAAGATTAGTAATGTTCTTTTTGGAGTTTCTTCTCCTCTCTATTTTGGAACGTTTTCGAAACTGTGGAAGATTCCAAAAAAAATTACGTTAATTTTGAAAATACCTACATGAAATACATTATTTTTGACTTTGAATTTTAGACTTAGAATCTTCTATTATGTTATAAACAGGTAAATGAGCAAACGGGTTAATTGATAGTAAGTGACCACGTCTGTCCGCGAACATTAAAAACTGACTGTGGTCAGTAACGCCTTGCCTGCCAGCAAGGAAGACAAAGAAACAAGGAACCCTTACCCACACCAACTGACCCCTGACACATACCACATACCGCTTCAGGACGGGTAACAGAAGAACGGAAAGAAGGTGGCAAAAGGGCGAGAAGAGAAAGAAGAGTCCCACTTTCCTAAACATATACACTTACAGGGAGACAAAGACAAGAGAAGCAGTAACATATAGTAATAATTTAAATATCTTTGGACAACTCACACACTGCCACCTGACCCCAAACTAAGCATTAGCTTGTACTATAATCAGACCACTGATAAACATACATTATATGTTTAAATACATACTTATATAGACATTTACACACATGACAAACATTCCTGCTCATCACGGAAAAGTTTAAACTGGGTAGGAATCGAACCCACGACCTTCGGTGTAGCAGTCAGGTTTACTAACCACTAGACCGACCGGCCTGTAAATCTATATGTACACGGAGACAAGAAACAAAAAAAGTATCTGAAAAATATTATATTTTTAAAACTCCTCTAGCTCAAAAACCGACCAATCAAAATCGCGGAACTTTGACATTAATTTTAAGTAAACGAAACGGACACATGTTTATGAAATAATTTAAACTGGTTATTAAGCAAAAGTTTAATAAGATAAAACTTCAAGAAGTCCTGCCTCGAATATGAACCCCGAAAAGGCACTTTAACTTTTAAACTGTTACGTAATTCCCTCTTAATTACGCTTACTTACGTACTCTACATACACATTAATTACATTAAAATTGTGACAAAATATCATTTTTAATGCATCTCGTCAGTCCGCTCATGCGTATTCATGAGCCAATACAATAGACATCGACGCGTGCCAAATGTACTCTATGTTATTTTATCGGACATCAAAATGGCAGAATAGTCGTAAATAATAGTAATTTTAATAGCATATTTAATGTAAAATACATTAAAATCTTAGCATCTTTAAGTCCAGTAGGCCTAATACAGTCACCGAGCATTAGAACGGTCATTCCTAAACTCGGCGCAACTCGATGTCAAAGACGTAAAAAGGCGGGAAAGTGAACAATAAACAACAGCGCAACGTCCAAACTGGGCGGCGTCGCAATCGCGACTGGCCGCGCTATCGTTCAAACCGCGAGCGAGTACCGTTAGAGAGGGAGAGCGATGTAACGCGGTGCGCGCGAGCGGGACGGCGAGTCCGCGCCCCGTCCGAGCCATCCGGAAGCCTTGCTGAAACTGGACCGTTTTCTTTTCTTGTTATTATTGAGATCGGCTCTCAAGTTCTGTTGTTGTCGTGCGGCGCGCTCGCGCTGATAACGCGATGCCACACCGGCCTGCGCACGCGCACGAATCGCAGCTTTAAGCTCGCTCGCGGAACCCCCGTGATGGAATGGATATTTTAGTGCTGTGGTACTGACTGAATTTGTGTGTTTTAATTTTTTTTTAATTACATTTTAGACGCAGTGCTATTAAAAGTGAAACCTAAGTGCTATTTTTAGAACTGGATTTTATTGAACTTTCATTGTACTAGTGTTTTGAAACTGAAGCGACGTCGGAGATAGCTAAAGGACTTTTCTATAAAACGAGGTATGTAGATTTTTGCTTCAAAGATATTAAGTGTTTTTTGTGTTGATATAATATAAAAAAATACAATACTTTATTCTACGAAACTGTATATTATGAACACAGTGTAAAACAAACTTTTCAAACTTTTTTTTGAAGCAATTTTTTTAAACAGTACGCCAAATTAACATACAAATACCATTTAAAGCGTAGTTTTTAAATAATCAGGTTTAATGTAATTCTATTTTATTTTAAAACCAATAAATGTTAAATATATCGCCCCATTTTTGCGAGTTATTAAAGGAAACGGTTTCAGGAAGCAAGAATCTTTAAATTTTACTTTCTCCGATCTTAATAAAATGGGCATTGCCGCATATAAAAACTGTGAATAATTACAATTACAAACCAACAGTTATTTTCAATATTAATAATTAAACAAAAAATAATCACTCTGTATAAAGATTTTTAAAATTATCTCTTTAGTTGAAGAAAATTTTATAAAAATTAAATACAACATACCGCGAAAATAATTAACGCATTTCACTTTCCTTTTCCACAAAGTGATTTCTTCAAAGACGGTACCAATTACTCACCTCTATTTTTCTTCACACAAAATACCGACTCATATTCCAAAAAAGTAAAACAAAATTTATAAGTGGACCTAAGTGACTCAAAGCCCTCCGTCAAAACACTTCAAAAATCAAAGTGAAGGGTACGATTTCACGATTTTCACTTATTAAATACGAGAAATAAAAAATAAAATATACACCATTATTCGACCTAGTAAACCAGAAAGAGTTACGCTATGTCGTAGCCGGCGGCTGGGTGGTTTTTTTGCCTCAACATCTGACAAACTCGGGACGTATTGGAGTAACTTATTACCTACTAATACTAACTATAATAAGTAGGTATTATTAAAACTTTTAGTAGGTAATGAATTAAACTTGTAATGCAAAGATAATTAAAATTTTCTAGGTAGAAACATAAAATTTATTTTTATTTAAATTATTATTGTATTTTAAAAATTTTGAGTAGGTTATTATGTTTTAAAGGTTCTTTAAGAGAAATATTAGTTAAATTTCATATAACAATAATGGCTGAACCAAATTTAATGATTTTAGGTTGACCCTGCGACCAAAATATTATACTAAGAAAGTACATTTGATAACTACGGTTTAGTTGCTTAACACGTTCTTAATTTAATAAAATACTCATAATATTATTAAACAATTATAATATAAGAGAAGTTCAATATTTACCGGGTCAGCTACATAAATATACCTATAAAATAATGTATCTATGTATATCAAATAATATGAAAACATTCAAGATATGTACGAATCATAAATAACTCAATGTGATATAATAAAAATACTTAAAAAAATAACTGATTTATATAAAAAAATATTTTATAACATTTGATACGAAATTACTAAGACTAATAAGCAACGATAACAAATCGATTCAAATATAAAAGTCACTAACATAAAACCATATGCGGTCTTATAACTGATAACATAAAAACTCATTCATGTCATTAACTTAAAGAAATTCCTTCCAAAATGTCCAGTCCAGTTTCGTATCGAAAAAAGCTCTTAAAAGCTCCCAGCTTGCAAAATGGCTACCACAAAAATAAACGTGAAATAAAAATTAAACCGATTCTCGAAATTTTAGTTATCTTCTCATTGCATCGCTGAAATAAAGATATAAAACGGAGTGTATATTCAAATTGCTGCAATTATCTGAACGAATATTAAGATATAAAAATAAAAGTGCTAAATATTATATTCTAGATATTTTTATTGTTTTACTTTAAAAATCTTTTTGATATTGCGATTGAAAGTCAAGGTCTGTTTATGCGAATAATTCGCTTTCAATAATTATCTATACACTAGCTGACCCGGCAAATTTTGTTCTGCCAATTGACCTGGAATCCTACCCATCAAATCTTTGGGATAAAAAGTATCCTAACTCCGTTGTATAATCTCCAATTGTGCCTAATTTCATTTAATCAGTCCGTTGCCATAATAATTTAAACCAGTTATCCCGTGGGTTCAGTTGTTCAATTCTGACCAGTAGTTTTTCAGAAAAACGCGTTCAAACAAACAAACTCTTTAGCTTTATAACATTAGTCGAGATAATAAAACTACCAATAAAATTCCGTGCATAGAAGTTATTAATAGTAAATTAATTTCTAAGGATATTTATAAACTAAATAAAACACAAAACAATTGTTTTACAAATTTTATGCTTGTTGGCTAGTCTATTTGCCTGTCCGTTTGTCTAATCTCAAAAACAAATTGATACTTTTTGATAAGGCTTTCACAAATTTTGTAGTAAGCATGGGTTAACATATAATCTAATTTTAATCTGTTAGCAAATAATAAGTAAAGCCCTATTCGTCACCACAGTGAACCAAATACGATGACTATTAGTTAGCAAAAATAAAGCAACATTTTAATATTAGTTGTGAACATCTATACTAACATAATTCATAGATATATTTTACCATTAAAACGCACCAAAAACCATTGGAACGAACTAAAACGTTAGTTAAAAGTTAGTTCATTTAAACGCGAAATTTAAACTATTACAAAACGAAACTGGCGCCAATTCGTTCAGCGTAAATAATCAGCAACAATGTGCCAGGAACTTCAATTTCAATATTAAAATTAAATCGAACAGTGAAAAATAGAAAGTGAATTTTTGAACGCATGATATAACTAACCAATACCATTTGATCTGAATAACGCCTTGCCTAATAAGAATGTTGTTATCAAAGATCTCGCATACTGCGAAGTCAATTTAAATCCACCACTGAATTTTTTATTTATAGCACAATTTAATGACTTAGAGAACAATTTCGCACTGAAACCAATCTATTCTTTTTGTGATCTGCATTTCACACTGACCACAGATTGCGTTGGGCAAAAAAACAAGGCCGCAATTCAAGCTGTGTCATCTCTGTTATTATAAAAAAAATAATTAGACACTTCGCTTTCACTGTCGTTGTAGGTGCGTGGAGTTAGGTAACTTGTCTCATTTTATATTGATCACATCAAACTACTTTCCGGTTTAATAACTACAAGCGTGCGACGTATTTAGTGCTTGCGATTAATAAAGTACATTTTACGCTGAAAACTTTAAAATAAATAAAATAACACTTATACTCTCATATCCTGCATTAGGACTTACAATTGCGATGGTGAGACAACACAAATACGTAGCTTAAATGCTCATAGCCGGAGAATAAACATCCATCTGTCGTTTTAAGTCACGTTAGATTTATTTATTAATGAATTATTAAGGAAGTCATCTTCTGAACATAGAATTATTATATTCAGCGGAAATTACTTCATTTATAGTAATTCCGCTGAAAAATGACACGACCAGCAGTTACAACATGATAACATAAACCTTAATTTTGTGTTAATAGATCCTACAATTTGATTTTATTAAATAATAACATTTGATTGATGTACCTACTTTAGGCGTAGTTAGGCGACAGTAATTAATTCAGTCGAAAATGTCATAGTTTTTGCTCAGACGAACTTACGTGTTCTTGTCAAATGTACATAGGAAGGAGTTATCAATTTGTTAATATTCTAGTTTTAATCCTCAGCTTTAATTAGTCGACTATTTTTTACTAATTTCAAACTAGTCTTAGCTTCAACTATTGTTGTAACGCCGTGTAATAAAGCCGTGTATATTCGTCTTGTTTAGATTAAAGCGATCGAAAAAGTTAAGCAACAACGGGCGCGGTCGGTAGGTGGATGGGTGACCGCTACGCAAATCCATGAGCGCATCCGTGCTTCGGAAGGCAGAAGCCGTTAGTCCTGGTTGCTCTTACAGCGATCGTTAATCCATGTTGGAGGCCTTCGGGCTTAAATACTTCCGACACTTAATTGGCAACTAACCAGCATAGTGGAATATGGTCTCGGCCTCCTCAGTCACGAGGAAGGGCTCAGTAGTGGGTATTGGCAACTAACCAGCACTGGAGCATAGTGGAGTATGCTCTCGGCCTCCTCAGTCACGAGGAAGGGCTCAGTAGTGGGTTGAGCGCATTGTATCACAGTATCAAAGTATTTATTTAAATTCAATCTTTAAGTGAACGGAGCACAAAGCTGTTTTACTCAAAGGCGTTTCAAATTAATGACTCGATTTCAAATGATCAATTAGTATATTGCAAACACTGGAATTTGCAACTGAATCGAATGGTTAACCTAGATTTTGTTTTAGATGTTTTTGTGATAAAGATTTTGTTAATTTTACACTGAACCGTTTAATATAGTCCTTGGCGAGGTTCGTTGTGATGGCAATTTTCACTACAATTTGCGACTGATAGACATGGGTACATACAGTGACAATTGAGACTTTTTGTTCAAAATATATGTTTATATTTCTCCGTTTCCTTAGAATATATGTTTATCTTTTTCTATTTTATAGACAAAGTTCTTAAACCATATATTGCCATCTTATAATTGGGGCATATTGGTCAACACCGATCCGATTATTTTACGTCCCTGCCTCTCTTACCTCCATATTTTGAGTGAATTGTTTTATTATTAGAATATATTCAATAAGGCGTGTACTAGGCTATAGGTCCTTATACAAGCCACAAATATGCAAAATTTTATCTTAATTGGCCCATTGGTTTCGTAGGTGCTATACAAATTTTGATGTATAATCCCGTGGGAACTAATCTATTTCCTGGGATAACACATATCCTATAACCATTTTGGGTTGAACTACGGCTATGCCAAGTTTCATCTAAATCTGCTTAATGGCTTTTGCGTGAAGCTCCAACACACAGACAATAAATTCAAAAAGTAGTTTTGGGCTCTACGTCGATAACAAAGTCTCCCTGCATCAAAATTTTCAAAAAATACTTAATGTACAAATTTGACTCTGTTACAGTTTTATTATTAGTATAGATTTATTTTGTAGACTGAAATGTTAGGAGATAGCGCACTGATGTCTATGACAACTTTGTTCAATGTTCTCTGAACAAGGTTTTGGTGCTAAAATAATATCAATTAGACAGATGGTTGATGAGTTAAGCGTATTACGGGTACAACAAATAACAAATTATATAAAAGTTAAATCGGTACTTACAACATAAATCTTGAAATATAATTTAAGTAAAAACCAATGTATTATAACAAAAGATCTTTTAACGCTAAACATTAAATAATTATTTAACTTTTCGTTTAAATATTGCTTCAGGTGAACAATTAAAAGATTAAAAAAAATACGAAATTAAAGTTTTTATTTCACTGTTGCAATGGGTTGCAGATCGTTTAACTTAAAAAAATAGTCAAGTCAGAATCGGATTTACGTGATAGATATATAACGGTAGTCAAAGTTAAATAATGAAGTGAGGTGGATAATTGGATAGGTGACTATACTCAGCGCAAATTCGAAGTGGATTTTTTTATACAAAATTGACTTTATGGTTGGAATTAATTTCAGTGTATGGAAAAAATTATTGATCGAGTTTGCACTGAGTATTTTTAATTTTTGAGCATTTCCGTATTTCAGAGGGCACGCTGTTGGTCCCGATTGTTATGATAAGGTAGCCATCTTAAATACCTTCGGAAGGCATAGACTTTTGACACGTGACAAAACCCACCAATGTAATCCGGAGCAGTGTGATCTTGGGCCATAAATTTACGATATACATATGTTTGTAAGTGGGTAATTATTGGATTGAAACCAATTTTTTTTTTTGAGCTTATGAGCCACAACGTACAGTGGGGTGCACCCAGTGGAGTTACTTGAAATTGTCGGTGCTGGTATTGTAGTCAAAATCTAATTTATTTAAAAAAAAGTTATTTTTCATATGTATCTAAATCAATATTACTTTTTATATCTAGTATAAACAAGATTTTATAGAGTAAGTTGAATGTCGTTCGTATTCTCAGACATATTCCGGAACGCCTTATAAGGTAGCGGTAAATTGAAAAATTACTCTCTATAACCATCGTCTTCTATTTTAAAGAGTGCAGACAATCTCGGCCAGTTGCAATTCTAAGGGCCCGTTCAAACAGACAGCGTGGCGAGCAGCGTGTATTTTTATCGAGTTTAAAAAGAGTTTTAGAACTTTGAAACTAGTGATTCGCATCCATATTCGCGGATATCTGAAGTAGAAGAGAGTTCATTTACTTTTTGACGGATTTTGTAACTTAATTCTGTATTATAAAGCTAATTTGGTAACAATTTAAAAGTATATCTAGCACATTTATATTGCAAACATTGACTGTAGCGAGTAACCATATCAGTGTATAATTGGAATGATTTTGTAATCAAATATTTTTACATAAATCAGTCAAAAATCTTCGTGAAAATCATGATTAACATAACAAATTTACGGATACGGATCTCGTATCTGTATTAGCGGATCTTGGTACTAAATATCCGTATTCGGATTGGTATCCACGGATATATATTTTTACCGTTCTTGCACCTCACTAATTGAAAAATATTTACGATGCATTCAATCGGCTTTAGTAATTTAATTGCAAAATAAATGACATGAAAGAATGAGCCTTATTTCAGTGTATCAAAACTCTTTTTTAAATACAATATGAATGTGCTCTGCTCACCGCGTCGGTCAATCTGAACGAACCCTAAGATTTATATAAAAAGGCCTATTCTATATGATTGGTTATATATTGAATCTCTGTACAGAAAGTCACGGAAGTGGCATTATTAAATTAGATTTATATGATTTTCTTTTGTTTTAAGTGGTTAATTATAATTATTAAATTAATTATGTTAAATCAACTTAAAGATACAATAATGTTTTAGAACTGTGTTTTGACCAACTTAATGAAATTTGATGAATGTTGGTTGTAGGTTGTTGTATGTGGAAGGTGATTTTTTAATAGGCTTTTATTTGTATTTTAGTTAGGTTTCATTATATGAACGTGTGGACATTTTATTTATAGCAAAATAGGTTTCAATATCGCCTGATATGAGTGTGTAGCCATTTTATTTATAGCATAATAGGTTTCAATATCCCCTGATATGAGTGTGTAGCCATTTTATTTATAACAAAATAGGTTTCAATATCCCCTGATATGAGTGTGTAGCCATTTTATTTATGACAAAATAGGTTTCAATATCCCCTGATATGAGTGTGTAGCCATTTTATTTATGATAAAATTTTCCACCCAGCACATGCTTTGAATATTAACTACAGTGATCATTACGGAATTAGCCTGGGTAGGTGTGACGACAAATAGAAGGTTTCAAAACGAGCTCACTTGCACCACATTTGCATATAATTGCACATCGATTCTAATTATTCTGAGACACCCAACGTAGATGGTAATTAGTTTGTGTTAGATAGGGTCATAGGTATATGTACTGATCCTAGGCTAAGACTGCAGTCTTAAGAGTCGAGTTTGTCATGGTAACGTTGGCATGTCAAATCTTGCTTGGTAATTATGATATGTTTTTACTCTCTCTCTCTCTTTCTAAAGCTCTTTAAGGGTAAGAGCAGGTCAGTCCTTACAAAATCTTATCATTCTAATGAACTATGTTTCTAAAATCTTCCTTTTCTTTCTTCCCAACAGTTAGACTTTCTTCTACTCACTCTTTTATAGTGGTATATCGCAGGAGTGTCTGAGGTCTGTTGTTGATATTACCTTTTACAATGTACTGCTATCCTTGTGATAGTTGCAACAAATGGATTCATTCTTCTTGGCTGATAAGAAGTGACACCCCTGTCTGATATTATTCAAGTCCATGGGCGGTGATAACCTACCAGATTACTAAGATCTCTATCCGCTCTTTTGCATGATAAATATATACAACTTTAATACCAAAATAAATTTATTGATTGCATTTGAAGCTGCAATCGAACGTGAAAAATGGCAGATTGAAAAAAATACATCTCTCGGTAGGATAACGTACCAAATATTATTCGTCTGTTGCAGCAGACACATGAATCATGATGCAGTAAATAAATTCGAGTGTCCTGGGGATGAATTCGTGAAACTATTCGGAAACTGGTGCAGACGATTTTGATACCAAACTGCAGAAAATTGATACGAATCCAATCGAATATTGTGTGAGGTTCAGGATTCTATCAAACTCGTCAAGTAGCACTAAGACATAGACTGAGTTCTCTGATAAAAATTCAAGGAAATTCCGAATAGTCTGCAAGTACATCGTTCAGATTGTAATAAAAATGCACAGACGTCGATATAGACGGTCGCATAATTTTTAGATTCATTTTCATAATGTGCAGCCAAACGGGAGTGAGGTCAGCGAGATAGTCTAAGTGTACTTGTACGAGACCTTCTAAAAACTAAATCAAACCATATTGCAATATATCCTTTTCATCAATTCTTTCCCTCATTCTATACTCAGTCTCCTCTTTTTCCTTTCGTCTTACACATCCATATTCTTTCGACGTTCACGTATTCTCTTTCCAACCGTATTCATATCCTTCCTTATAAATGCATTTCCTCATTTCATGACTATATCTTAGCATTCGATTCCTTTTTCTTTTCATTCCCATATTGTCACATGGGCTTCCTCTCATTCACATCTTTAAATCTCGGTAGAAATTATTTCCTTTCTTGAATAAATCTAACATTTACCCCGATAGCAAAAAACCCATCTTCATTTATTTAGTAATCTATTGCCTGAAATATTGTAATTGTTTTGTGAAATATGATCACAGTAGCCAATAGAAATGACCCTTGCTATTCCAGTGCTGGGATGCCATTCGAAGTTTCATAAAACTCGAACATTCTTCTTATACAGTCATAATTTCATCCTGATTAAACCCAAAATTTATCGTTACCTCCAACAATTGCTTCATTAATCTGTGTACGTGAAGTATATAAATCTGCCTTTTCTTCCATATTCTATCTCATTATCTTCTCCTTGCTCTCAGATGGATGATTGATACCTGGTTACTTTAACAGCCGCGATCGACGGCAATAATCAGTGTTCACAGAAACACACGACCACTTTTTGCTTGTCGTATCGACGCAAACGCGTAACTCGCTAGAGAATACAGTTTTTTCGCACTCGCGTTCCAGTACATACGAACGTGATAGTCGTACGTAAATAGCAGAACGATTGCGATAAAAACTGACCGTGTGAAAATGGCCTATCGTAGAATTTTTCTACAACTAATCTTTTATTGAACTAACTGATGAAACTGGATTAAGTGTGTCAATTAGATATTGAAAACGGAATATATTATTGGAAACTTGCTTTTCGAATTAACCATTAAAATTTCTCTCTGTCTTTTTTTCTGTTTTATAATTTCATTTGTTTTATAACTTCAGATTGATTTTGATGTATTTTCCTATGATCAAGTAGGGAATGTCTGCCTTGGAATCGGTCCCTGTTTCGATTGCCAGCTATCAGTCATTAATGTGACAGCTGATTTGTTTCGTACTTACCACTGGCCATTGTCTTTAAACTTACTAGTAGCCAATGTATCCTTGTATTCAATGAAATTATGACTATTTTCTACGCCTGTATCGTGGGGATTATTGAAAAGGTTTGTAGCTAATCCTAATGTGGGAAGTTAATCTGCCCCAAGGTTCTTCATGACACAACGGGGACCACAACATTCCATCACGCTAACAAATCAATCAAGGTTTACACGGTCATCCCAATATCGATCGTTAAGGTTGCTTAACCAGATCAATCACTTAATACGTCTTACCATGGAAGCTACTATATCACGCTTTTGAATTTTATATCATCGTGATTACTAAGCGTTTAAAATTACATGAGTACTTTCGATTATATTAAGAACTCGTGAGTACTCATATACGATCAGAGAGATATAAAATAGTTGTAGCTTTAAAAAATATACATAAAAAACTATTTGTTAATAGGTGTGTAGCATAGTCACAAATCAGACCGCTCATGTTCAGTCCCATCCTCCTTCAATTAAGCTTCGTTGTCCTTAGCAATTTTAATAACAAGCTTAAAGCACCGTTACACCTACATATTATAATCATAGTAAAATTATGGAACACGAATACCGATTGAATGGTAAAACGTTTTAATACTTGGTTTTAACGGATACTGAAGATGTTAAGAGCAGATTAGTATTTACACAGAGAAACTGCGTCCGCTCCGAGCAAATAAGATCGTTTGATAAATGAACGGTTTCTTGCACATTATTCATAGTTAGTTAAAAATATTAAAACGTATATCAACAATACAAGATATTTTATGGAGATATATCAGTAGAATTCGATTTCAAGGTCAAGATTTTTATTCTAAATCTTGTTTTTATTTTATTAGGTCGTTGTAACTATGTTATTTTATCTGAATGTCGCACTCAGCAAATTCTACTCTCAACTATTCAACTCTGTACTAACCAAGAACTAAAAATATTTATGATGATGACTTATAATATAACTTAAAGTTTACTTTAAGTTACTTTTACTTAAAGTTTATTTTAAGTTACTTTAAGTAATGTTATAAGTCATCATCATAAATACTTTTAATTCTTGGTCAATAAAAAGGCATTACTTAAATATTTCTTCGCCTATCAAATTTAAAAACCTTTCAAAATTATAAAGTACGAGGACCGTTGAGGAAGTTACTTCAGACTTTGATTGGTATAAATAAAAATATATAGAAATACGTACAGAACAAATTTTGAAATTTAAAAGTACCAGTAGAATGTTACTTGGGTATACAAGAGAAAAAATAGAACTACTTTTAAAATACCCTATAAAGTCATATAGATAAAAACAAATTCTTAAGCCATATGGCAACCAGAAACTAATTGAAAGTATGAAGGTATTGAATTCCTGCCAATTTACTCTTGTGTAAAAACACAGTACGTTTCCAAAGATGGCGGACTAACTTCTCATAGTTGACTGTTAAATCTAATATTCTTTGCGTAGCAAGTCTACGAGGAGGATATAGGTAACAAAAAAATTATAATATTCTCACAAAACAAACCAAAAGTTATGAGAAACATGGATAAAGTAGAAGAGAAAGTCATTGAACATCTAAAGATTGTATATTTGGTAGGAAATACTGAAGAAACACAGAAAATATAAATTCAATTATAAGATTAAAAAAATATTACTAAAACATTGACTGTAATTACTTTTTATTGTGGTGATGATAACTCAATCATTTAGAAGCTGAATTACAGAAAAACAATTAAGAGAAGTGAAAGGGAGAATCAAGAATAGAATAATAAAAAATAGAATAGGGATAAGCTGAGAAAAAAATAGATTAGAAACCAAAGCAATTTGCTGACCCTGACAAAACATACGTGTTTTAATGATAAAATGACAAGGTGGTCATTTAGAGAAATACCCATAGACTCACTTACTCATATATCCTCTCTCCTCAGGATATTAATTAATTAGAATCCAGTTGTGCGTGTAAGGTTTTGGGATGAACCATTTTCAAGGTTAAACCACTTTAAAAATTAGGCCATTTTTTAAAATAAATCAGTTTCGCAGTTGGAACATCTGAAGTTACAAAATTTTCGAAATCAGATAATTTCCAAACTTAATCCATTTTTGGAGTATTGTAGGTATAGCTTTTTTTTGTCAAGGGAGAAACCTTCAAAAGGTGTTCGGCACTTTGAGAGAAGTCCCGGAGTATGTGGGATTCTTACCCACTAAAACCACCCCGGTGGCCGGCCTCTGCACAATGATAGGACTCCAGGATCTCACAAGGAACGCGACCGGAGTCCTCTAAGCACGATGCCCCACTCGGGCCCATCTCAGAGTATTTCTAGTCAACAACACTGTGTGGCCACACACGCATCGCCGTCTTTCCTTGGATCACTTGCTGGATGGTTTGGGCTCCTACCCTCGCCACCCGCGATCCCGAAAATACGCAACCTCCATGTAGCTCTGATGTCATCCCCAACTACCAGGGACACTGCGCCAGTTGGTGTCATGTACGCCTGCGGCGATTCCTTCCCATCGTAGGTATAGCTACAATCATTTGACCAACGCACTATGGCCTTCATGTATGAGAAATCTCAGCGTAACAATGAAATCGTTATATCTTTATGATAATTTCTATGCGCATCTGATAATTTTAGATGACCTGATATTACTGTTAACTAACCTTGAACAGCAAAAGGCCACAAATTTGATTTAGGGCGTGTTCGAAACCAGAACAGGCGAAATTAGGTCAAATCTCGGGTCTTTTGAATAAGAAGTCTTAATTTATTCTAATTACGAGGAAGCAAGGCTTTACACAGAGGTCCTATTTTTAATTTTGCTTACTTAGGTGATACGTTATGACTCCAATGATGATGTCATGCCAGATCTGATTCTTAATATATATTCTCAAACTCTTACAGATCCACATTTTAACTTACGCTGCTTGACCTTGAAGTCTCATATAAATTACCTTAAAAATAAGGGTACCCCTAAAATCTCGCTCCGTCGCTATTGATTCTTCTCCTAGTATTGATAATAAAATTACACAGAAACCTTCTCGCTCAGATTTCATCATAAATCCTCTCTCCAAATATTCAAATATTCTCTCCAGGAATTCCCCTAACGGAAAATCTCACTTCATTCCTGACCTAACAGAGACTTCTTTACCCAAAACTCTATATTTAACATGAGCAAGCTCGATCTCCCGTGGGACTTACCTCAAGATCTCGTTCCGTTCCGTTCTTGCCCTAGTATTGGCAATCAGATTACCCAGAGACCTCTTTATCTCTCACTCATAATGTTCGCACACGTGCGTTGGTAGTAAAAAGCTCACTTTCATTGTCTTTGAGTGGCATGCGTCTCGTTGCGTAACGTTGCTCAGATGGCAATCGGGTGCATGGGAAACTTATTGTTGGAACAAAAGTCGTTCACACACATGAATACCGACATTAGCCCTGTGTTATTGTACAGCTTGTTACGACTGGTGTGGACGATACTAATGAGATGCAGTGCCTCTTACGGCTTTGTGTGGTAAATACATGGGTACAATTCGAATTGCTTTAATACCGTTGGGTAATTTTTGGATCCTAAATACCTGGGCAACAAGGTCAAATAGATTTGTAATGAAAAGGAGTAGGATTTAATGGTAAAGCAGGCGATCTGAATGTCCAACAGTGTTCACCGTCATTCATTTACTTACCAGATCAAATATGTTATGATCAATTAGATATCAAAGGCATTACCGACGTCATGTTGGCCAAGAAAGAAAAACTCCCCTTTGCAACCCGTAACTGTCTCACTACTTGCCTCGGGTATGCACTCACAATGTGAGGAGTAGAGGTCTCGTCGCAGCAAGTGTTGTTTCACCATAGCAAGTGTTAATCAACTTCTGATACACATTGAATATTAGACATGCGAGCAGCATTTGAATCCAGAACTAGGCTATCTGTACTTATTACAAACAAACGATGCAACTATAAAGTAAATTAGAAACAAACAAACAAATATGAGGGACTTTTATGTTAGTTAAGTGGGTATAGGTTTCTACTAAGTTACTACGCTTTACCATCAAGGACTTCATCGCCACTTTCCATCAGGTGGGATCGTAGTCAACCGCTAACTTATTTATGGTAAAAAAGGATATCATGAATTT
>DWJZ01004006.1:0-16023 GCA_018249125.1 Asbolis capucinus | reverse complement strand
TAATTATTGTTTAAACAGCACAGCTGTATGGTAACTTTATTGGGGGTGCCTAATACTTTTGGCCAAGGCTGTATATTTGTAGAAATATCGAATCGTTTTATGAAATCACAAGGCACAGATAAATATCATATATAGGCCGTGACTAGTTGAACAAACATCAAAGCTTTACCAAGCAGAAGTAAACTGTTTATGAGTTATTGTCATTGTTACTTTATTTAATTTTATCTAAGTAATGTCTTATTGATGAAGTTAATAATGTTGAAGTCGTTATAATGACGACATAAATTGACAATCATTATTCGAGGAACACCACGAGGCCAAAATAATTATGAAGGAGCGTTTATTCAAGAACAAAGAGTTCTTTATTCTGTGGAAATAAATATAAACTAGTCTTATCCCTATCAGTTTCATCGGCTGCTAGTATTTGGAGCAGTAGAAGTAAACTGCGACCTTACATGTCGTTTATTGACTCAACCGACTGGATGCACATACAAAACAGCAATTATGTCATCCGTCGCAAATCAATGAGGCTATTGTGGATCTGTTACAAGCAATAGTACAAGGTAATATATAAAAGGATGACCCCTTTAGTTTGATGAGTTAAATAATAAAACAAAGTGTATTGAATTACGTTAATTGAAAGGAATTATGTCTATTGAACAAGATGTTGTGAATTGATAGGACAATGGTTTGTTCTTGGTTTAGAACTTTAACCTCTTGAAGGTGCTATCTTAAATTTGACCTTGAATGGTCTCACTATTTCGTAAACACTATATGTTAATGCACCGAACGCTGCGTCGCACTATCTCAATAAAACGGTATGGATCATGTGATACTAGTGACTTATCACTTTTAAAAACCATCGATTCCTCGTGGTACAGAGGAAATAATATAATCATTCCAGAATCTCCTTACATGTATATACATATGTCTAGTTCATCACAAAATTGAGATTATTCATGTACCATTACATGGGCACCAGCATGAATATGTATAGTAGCAGCACAGCTTATAGATGGTAATCGACACAGGAAACAAAACCAATCTAAGCACGGCGTTTGCAATGTTGAGTTATTTCCTTTCGTGTTTTATGCGCACATTTTCTCTGATTTACATTCATATTTTTATCGATATAAATAAATTGCATTCATGTTTACATTCACCATTTACATATCAATATTTTCAATCAGTAATAAAGTTTATTTATGATGTGCGATATAGAATTATAGTTTTTTATCGATTGTATTAATAGATGACGAACAAATAATTTGTAGAGAAAAAAATAAAAATTCACGCGAATTAAAAAAGCGGATACTAAAATATATAGTTGTGCAACTTGTATACAAAAGTGCTATTATTCAATATTAGTTAATAAATACGAGGCACAAACCAAAAAGTTGCCTAAAATTTCAACACCAAAGAAAGTTAAGGTCAAACAACTCATAAACTAGAAAAGTTGTATGAAGCGAGTTTCCCACTCAACGGACTTGTAACGCAACTAAAAGTTGTGAAGATGATGTAAAGAATTTTGCCCACAACAGATATAACGGTTTCAAAGCAAATAATAGCTGAAATGTGTCGGACACAAGAAAAATTAAGCATAAATTGAAAACAGCCAATAATATGCTGCCAATAACAAATGCTGTTGATAGTTTTGGGACACGAATCTCCACTTCATCTCGCTGCACGACAGCTGTAAACATGGATTAAAAGGTCTACGACGCAAGATTGTGACACGTATCAAGATTGTGCCACACTTTCTTGAATCAAATTTTAAGATGTTAAAAATTTACATTCCAGTAAAAACAAATTTCAAAATACAATGAAACTAATGAGACACGAGACAGGTCGAAATTGGTTAAATATATAAAGTGTCAATGTCAAATAACACAAGGCCAGTAAATTAATTAAACGTGACAGTACAATGGAACTGTATAATGAGAAACAAGAGTTATTTCATATTATGATTTAAAGAATTTAAAGAGTCGTCGTAATGTTAAGAAGATGATATCTACTCCTGCTTCTTTAGAAGTTAATTTCGAAAGATAGAATGAAGATATTTGGATGTCCCACACGTGCTAACCGACCAATCAATTAGGATGAAATTTGGCAAACAGATAATATTTTATCCTGATATGATTTTCCCTGTGAAATTTTGGACACTTATAGGTTTGTACCTAAAACAATGCTAAAACGGGTTTGAATTAAATGCACGAACATAGGCCATATTTCGAATTATAACTTCACATAGGCTATTTTTATCAATACACCGCGCTAAGCCGTAGGCGGATACCAGTATGTTATAAAATAAGCATTTTATGTTATGGAATGATTCAGAAACTAAGTAAAGGATCTATTACAGTATTTACTTTCGATCCGGATGTGTCACTTTCACTGAACTGTCGTTAATTTTCCCGATTGGGGTGCAGTCGTGACGACAGAACATCACATCACTTGATATTTAAATCGGAAACATTATCCGCATCAGACGAACTGTAACGTTAACATGTGTCAACTTTCGGTTTTGTCGCCCTTACAAGTATTTTGGAGATACGAGAGAATAATTGTGAAATCCGTGAAACAACCAGTGATTGGCTTCAACCCATTGATGGCCCCCGACTGAGTAAGGGTATCTCCTCATACTAAAGAGACCTAGAGCATACTCCATCGTGATTAACTTATTCCATATTATTTATCTAGTCAGACAGAAATCTATCAGATAGAAAACGTTAGTTACTTCCCAAATGCTTTAAGATAATATTTAGATATACATAAACCTCCGTCTTACGTGAATCAATTTGAATTTAAACTGGTAGCCAAGTAGCTGAGGGTAATAAAAAATCAGGTGAATAGAGGCCCGTCTAAACTGCTGGCATACCTATCCTTAAAAAGCTATAGGCGTTACTTATTTTCTGTTCCTTAAATGGCGTTGGCACATGTCGTCCCGCCCGGTGCCGGCATCTAGTATCTGATACCAGCATGCCAGTGACGAAATCAGCTTGGAGTACCTAGGTACTGGTTAGGAACGCAACTGGTAACAACGAAACGGCCAGGTCAATTTAGAGTTCGAAGATTTTCTACGCAGATTCCAATTCAGTGAACCGCTAAGAGAATGGTTCATATAAACCAATAGAAAACCCAATTAGCCGTGTCGTAAATAACTGTAATTAATTATGAAAAATTGCTATATTATATCCAAATTTATTACCTCAAATTCTAACGAAGCATTAAAGTGTGCGAATCGTAAAAAATGTAAATTGAATGAAGATAAATACAAACTGCACACATGAAATGTCATCAAAACATGTTTTGCGATTAATCTTAAAATATTTGGAAATATCAGCTACATATTTTAAAATTACGAAATTTCTTTAATTAATCACATGAATCTTTATCAGATTGTGTGTTGCAAAATTTTAAGAATAAATATTTTATCTATACCTGCTTCTTAATACTCGCGAGATTGAAAACAAATGCATTATTCAAATTTAAGATATAAATAAATAGTAAATATCTTTAGACAACTCACGCACGGTCATCTGCACCCAAAGTAAGCGTTAGCTTGTACTATGGTGATCAGACAACTGATAAACATACATA
This sequence comes from Asbolis capucinus, assembly GCA_018249125.1. Lineage (NCBI taxonomy): Eukaryota > Metazoa > Arthropoda > Insecta > Lepidoptera > Hesperiidae > Asbolis > Asbolis capucinus. The sequence continues at coordinate 12,423 of DWJZ01004006.1, read as the reverse complement.
CATGTATATTTTTAAATACATACTTATATAGATATTTACACCCAGACACACAGGACTAACATACCTACTCATCACAGAAAAGTTTGACCTGGGCGGGAATCGGACCCACGACCTTCGGTGGAAAAGACAGGCTCGCTAACCACTAGACCAACCGGCCTGTTAGAATGTTATGAGATAGAAATCGCCGAATTGTAATCGAGATCAAGCAGGATCGAGGAGGACAGACATCAAAGTGAGTATGGCTACGTAACCTATCATTTCGACCGGCCAACCTCAGAAAAAACATTTGCAAAAAAGAACATAACATATGGCCCCAACGACCTTTGAAATTCCTTTCCCTCGTGCAGAGAATTTTCAACCGTAACCTTTTTTATGTTGAATCGAGTCTCGGTTGGGGCGGGAAGGCCGATAAGCCGTTTCTCGGTAGCGAGGAAGAAAGGTAGTACAAAAAGAGGAGAATAAGATTGTGAAGCGGTACCCGAACGACCTTGGGTTTTACTGTAGGCCACATGCCGGCTGTTGCTCCTACAGATATGTGAAGCCGGTTCTGTTTTTGTGGGACCACTCGGGGCCGTGTTTTGATGGATTGATTTTGAGGCCCTTGATTTTCGAGTGGTCTGTACGCTATTGTGCTTTTGCTTCTGATTATTTCAATACGCATTCTCTCGCGTTGTTACTGAGCGTTGGATTAATGTCTGCTGTATTGTTATTTTGATTGTAGAAAAATCTTTTAACGTAACCCGTTAGTAATGTTACATTTTGCTCATATTATCGTTTTGTCATTTTATTGTTTAGTAAATTTTACCGTATTAACCATAGTAATTTATTAATATTTGGGAGTTAGTATACTATTGTCTTCAGCAAACATAATGATCGAACTTGCACAAGTAAGAATATTCTCGAAGGGAGACATGAGCCCAACAATATGACGGCGAGTTCCTTTGAGTTAAGAACATTTAAGATATCAGATCATGTCGTGTATCTTATTTATACCTGTTCTAAAAATGATTGCCTCACAAGAACTTACTGGCTTTCAAACGCAAGGAAATGATTATTTTGGCAGCGGCAATTACGGACTTTTACCCACTAAATTCTACCGCCATTTCACTCCGGTACGTCATTTCGCTCCAAAACATATTTATGATGACCGTAGACATGTGGCAATAATTTAAACTGTTCGTCGCTTTCTTCAAAATGTGGTTAAGTTATAGATTTCTATTGCTCCTAGTAATGTTAAAAACTTTCTTGGATCTTATGAATTAACGAAACGTTTTGCAATTTTATACTTTTCGCTATAGCAGGCGGAATCAATATTGTCACCACTGACTAGGGTAATGGTTATCCAATTTTCTTATTTTCAAACCGCATTGTGTATTTAATACGATGTTGATATATAGAGAATTTAAGAATTTTAAAATTTGCTGTACTTATTTCTATTAAGATGGCGCAACCACAGCACTTGAGCAAATCTTTATAGATAGCGGTATCACATCTAAAGAATTTGACAATACACGAACTTATCACTTTAACGCATTACGTGTGTACGGCAAATATTACGAAACGAAGCGACGGCGTCAGACAGCAAACCACTTCATGGAGAAGATTGCTGAGACTTCTAAATATTTCTAGATAATGATCGTTCATTAGATCGACCTATAATAAAGTTATAAAATTTAAGACCTTTAATTCGCATGAAATCATTTCACTCACACTAGTAATTTCTCTTGATAACATTTGACAAATGTGAGTTAATTAACAAACTGTACACTTATACCACACACTTAACAGACACAAGCAAGTAAGAAGAGCAGCTCGAAGGTGTTAATTTTGGGCTCATTAGGTGAAAATCAAGTTATAAATAATTTCATATAGGAACTAACAGCTGACCTACGATATACAAATAGGTAGCGAGTTCGTTATGATAAAATAATTGTTTTATTTCAGGGTACGACTTTACAAGTTATTGACGAATGAAATCGCACAGACAAAAACAGCCAATGAAATTATCTCCAGGATAAGTTTTTTATTTACAGTCTGCTAACTTTGCGAAAACATCTTTCAGTTCACAATCGATTCCCTAATTCAGCAGCAGTATAATGTAAACCTGACGGAAGTAGCGAGAAAGTCCCAGTTCGTGGTCGTGCGGTGAAATTTAGACAAGCGATAACCATCGCTGTTTACACCGAGATTTGAGGTTATCACAATAATTGCGCCGTTGAAATATTCATAGCAGACGGTAGGCCGGTCACGTCTGCAGCAGTTCTTGGCACTGAACTAACTTTGATAAGATTTTGGATTAACTAGCTTTTTGCTGCGACTATGTTCGCGTGGAACAATTTTCTTCCCATATATTCACAGGTAGATCAAGATTTTAAAGACGCTGTTCCAAATATGTATATCACGTATATAAATACAAATTTTCATGGTTTTATCTTCGACTAACATCGTTAAAAAAATCGCCCGTATACAAAGCTTTCCCCGCTTTTTAGCAATAAAAGGTAAACAATGATCTTTCTGGCTCTAGTCTTCATCAAAATTATCTAGTTCGTGTTTAAGACATGAAAGCATGCGACACACAAGACAAAATTCCTTTCGTACTTATATAATTAGTAAGGATTAGTGTAAGTACGGTTTCTGAGCAAGGTATCTTGCGGAATAGTTGATTCGGTTGGCTAGTCAGGCTTAACAGATCACTGACAGACGAGATTGGCTGACCAAAGGATGTTCTTTATGAAGTTTGTCCAAGTCGTTCAGACAAGAACGATAACGCTGGCAGCCTGATAGTAGTTTCCTGTAGAAGATTAAGGTTAAGTCTACGTAACTGTACCTAAAGAATAACGGTACTTTAATTTCTTAGCACGGGAGCCGAGTTTTACTAAGATGCAATTGTTTGACTGACGAAACATGTTGAAGTACTTGTGTCCTCGAAACAGACAGACAGGATAAATTGAAATATTAATAAATTACAATATAATTAACACACGCTGAATATATTAACTGAAGAAAACAACAAAATACGCATACCAAAAAACGCAAGTATTTTTCATCGTAACTTTAGCGTGAAATCGCCAAATGCCACGGTATTGTTAATAAATTAACGTGGAACAATATAACCAACGGTGCCCCATAAAGTACAGTTAGACGTAATTTAACTAGTACCTTACCTGCCGTCGCGTGGTCGGCTGATGGTCAGCAAGCAATAGAGGAGTGAATATTCATTTTTATTACCTTAATTTTACCTACATTTTACCTAGAAAGGCTTTACCTGAGTTACGTTTGTAGATTTATAATGGAATATGGACATTAAATAGGTTAAGCTCGGATAACACCTTTTTAGTGGTACCTGCTACGTTCGCTTTTATTTTTAGCACTAATATTTTGGTTGGGGTAATGTGGTGAAATGAATTATACCCAAATATGTCTGTTATGAATTAGAAAGGGAATTATTAGGTTAATTAATAAACTCATGTGTCAATTCATTTCCATTCCAATCTGGAAACTTGTGTGGAAGTACTATTTCCTTTTAACTCAATATTTTATCTATTTATTACCAACTCCGTCCAATCAGCAGGCCACCATTTACACAGATATCAAAAACTCATTATTCCCACAGCAGCCTACGAGAGTCGGATTGGACACAACCGTACAATTAGACAATTGGAGCGTGCAATGAATTGGACGGGCTGCAGTACGTGAATTAAGATATCCATGTCGATACTATTATTGCCGAGATCAGTTGGCCTAGAGTACATGAAGATGTGCTAATGGAGGTTAAACTGGCACGAGTATTAAACGTACGGGGTTTCATGTTTTTAATACTTTAACACATGTTTGCAACACCAAGTAGGGGTGCCACCAAGGCAAGGCCGGCCACGACTGAAGTGACAGAGGCGTTTCTTGCATCAACTGTAAGCATGGGGAAGATGAAAGACGAAGAGAAGCACTATATTATTGTAGCAATGAAGATCAATAACAACACCGATGGAGTCCAGACACGTAAAACGACAGTAAAACGATCAATATTGATAGCAAAATTACATTAGCCATTACGAACCAAGTATACGTAAATGTATGCGCTGCCGACATAAGGAGGCATATCAACCAACGCAGGACATGTTTTGCAAGCTCTGTCATTTAAACAGATACAAGAAAAGGGCAAATGAGTGAAGGGAGTCAATCGGCCATCGTACTAGGCGCAGGAGACATGAACAACGGCCCTCAAGCGTCACACATGTTGGTAGCAAAAACTAATCTGTTGCTTCAAGTATGCTTACACATACAACACATATTGACCATAAAAAGCAGTAAGGTTAATCCTTTCATGAAAACATTATTTAAAATTTTTACTCTCAATGTAGTCTTGAAAATGTTCATGCGAAATTCGTAATACTTTCGAAGATATCGATGTGATTTTATTTTTATAAAATTTAATGTGTCTTTGTTCTGGTGATGGTGAACAGTTTATATTTTGCGGGTTACAAAGGAATTACTTTTTACCGTCGATATATGTAAGTAAGCAATACAGTCATAAGTTCACCATTCGTCCAATGTCGCAGTATTGGACAATCTGTAAATGGGTAGCAAGTAAAATTGCATCAATCTTTTAGAGCTGATAACAGAACACACGAAATCGCCGTCACGATTCTTAATAAACTCGTTATTGCGCCAATTCTTTTTTTCTTAACTTCCTTTCATATCTTTCACCCTTTAGATTTAATCACGACTTCATATTCACTACTTTTAACGTAAATAGCCGACAATTGAGCTACATGATGAAAAGTGCGTCGCCCGGGGACATTAGTAATACTAAAGGCATCTCGTATTGCTGTTCAAGAAATATATAGTATTGAATCTCAAGTAATTTGTGGCTAACAAAGAAAATGAACAGTACCAGTGATATTATGGAAAGGACCTGGATCCTAGTGGGTAGTACCTAGAGAGGGGTCTCGAGTTTGATTACCAACAATGGCAGGCATATAACTGTTTCTTTTCAGATTATAAGGAGGTGGAATGGTATATGTGAAGGGTTGTTTGTGGTCCACAACAATCGCGACACCGGGAGCCCTAGTTCGGAGATTGAGTATTTATGTATTTACTATTTATAAATGAAATTTTAATTGAGTTTGTATAATGATGACGATAATCATGAGCACACCGAAGGAGTATCTGGAATCCGGGATTGTACCAGAAAAATATCTAGCTTGAAAGATCCAATCCCCGTTCCCTGGATCATAAGCTGGGTATAGCCATGATGACAAAGTAAATCCTTCCCACTAAGCTGCTGACTTCTGTTACTTCCTACCTCTACCGCAGTAGGTATTGGGGTCCATATTTTGGACCAGTCGGCCGGATTGGGGCCGCTGAGTGTATTAATTAACAACTAAAATTATTGATTCCCAAGAAACCGGATCTGCCGTGGGAGGCGTGAATCCTTGCTATCGAAGGTCTCGACTGCAAACCTCGCCTACCTAAGGATCGGCTCTTGTGAAATGTTGCACAATATAACCTTTAGTATCTCTAAATAATAGCCATACTATACATATGTAGAAATTATTGAGAATTAGTAAACTAAGCAATGAGGATTTATTGTTGTTTGTTCACGAGTTAATTTGTATTATCTGTGGTAATGTTCATTATACGTACTACATTAACTGTTGTGTCTTAATGATTAATGACAATATAATCGATTAATACCATGTCTTGATTCATTTATTTTTAATTGAATCACTAAAGGTTACTTATTGTGAAACGTAATGACGCTCATCTTGCTCGACATACTGACATCAAATATAACGAAACCTACAATGATCATTAATGCTTGAATATCGCGTGATTCATATCGAAAAGGTCGATAATTTAAAATAACAATTTCAATGTAGTTATTACCATCAGAACAACATTTTAGTATGCTGCGGTCGATTCTATTTTGTTGGCCGTTGTTGATAAGGCATCAACTGGCGTGCCTGTCACGTGTGCATGGGACACGGTGACAACTTACTATCAAATGGCCCGTTTGTTGTCTTTGGCCAAAAAATAGGTCTCTGACAGGCTTTTTCGCCTGGCTCCAATTAGCGGACAAGCAGCAGCGTCCTATCCTATGACCAATAACATTTTCCCCGATGTCTCAAGTAAAATAACATCTTCATTACGATCTAAATAGTTCGACAGTTCTGTCTTCACGACAGATTACAGAACCTTCCGACGTCACGCAACACGTAGCTCAACTGTGGGAACTAAACTTGATGTGATGTTAACATTTAACGTGCTAACTTTTGATAGCGCGCAATAACCGTGGACGACCATCTCACACGCTTTTGTTCCAATAAAATGTTTATTGACACGAAATTTACGATCGTTTGTTTAGTACAACAATCAGGTAATACATCAGACGGTGAGTGTACAAGCTGTATGGATAAACTCAATAGCGAAGTACCTACATATCACTTAGGAAATACTGAATAGTTCATAGACAGTAAACACGTACAAGAATTTTCGTACAATCTTACGCGCTAATGAAGAAGGGTATAAAGCTCACCTAAAGCATAAAGCTTACGCATAAAGCTTTAGAATATGTCGCAATTATAGAAATCAGAAAATATTAAAGAAAGCAAATATATAACAAGAAATAATTACAACCTTCTTATAACTTAATTTCATCGATAGACGAATTGCTGGATTAGTAATTGGATAATTCATTATCGTAGATTTAATTACGTGATTGAACAATGGTAATGGTTAAACAATTGGTTAACAAAGTCAAATATTAATTAGATTTACTCCAAAATATACTATGAGATACATTCAATGAATGTTTATGTCCAAGTGTCGTACTACGTCATTCTAAGCTGTATTGAAAACTAGCAAGCTTCGTGTTTCAAATGAACTGATTTAACGCCAAGTAAAGTTCACAACAACATAATCTTGATCAAGTCCATGTTTGTACAAGCGACCTCCGACGTAAATCAGCTTCGACTTCAGAGCATAACCACTAAAGATACCTACGTACTATATGTACATCTATGACTTTCACAACAATGTAGGCAGTCGGTTGCGAGTGTGGACCAAGCTCATTTACGTTTTCACACTACGCTGCAACAGGCAAAATGTGTGAACTGGCTAGTTGCAAGTCAATGTAGCCATTGTTGAACATAAGAAAAACGTAACTGACAATTCCGTTTAGTTGATGATAATAAAAACGTAAGCCAGTCGAAATACAGACAGTAGAACGGTAGACGTTCGTAGACGCTATCTTATTTCATGAACAGTTGAAAATAGAACTAGGAAATTATTTCATCGCGTTAATATCATCGATATCTTATGGTGCCCAATTCTTCTCTCAAATGCTGTCACAGAAGTACATGCACTTATAAATATACATGTTAACACATCTAACAGAAATATGATTTTTTACCTGAATACTGAGATGTCTCCATGAGAATTATCAAGGATTGTGTGGTTAAGCAACAGCGGACGCGGTCGATAGGCGGATGGATGACTCTGTTAGTGGCAAAAAAATCATAAAACCGTCGGTCCTGGTTATTGTCGTAAGATAGCAATCGTTAAGCCATGTTGGAGGCCAAGGGGCAGTATAAAAACTTCCGACACTTGGGTTGGCCACTAACCTCTCCATTCATGCACACAGGAGCAGCATGATAGAGTATGCTCTAAGCCTCCTTCACATGAGGAGAGACCCGTGCTCAGAAGAGGCCCATCGATGGGTTGAAACCAGCCAGTGTGGCTAAATAATCATGTATTCACAACCGCAACATCGAAATCACAACGATGGTTAGCACAATGGATAGAATGTAACCCTCCTTAGTCTATGAACACGACTACCGTACAAGTCTATTTCTAGATCAATCATTAATATTCCTGAAATTAACAGTCAAGACAATAAACCACAATAAACTCCTGGGACAGTAGATCAATACAATTTATTATAACTGTTTAATAGTAATAGACATTGAAGCCAATTGCAGTGGGGCCGAGAAACTAGATAATGCCCTAAACATGCCATATTACCCACTGCGTTCATGTTGAAATTCATTGAATTGAACCAGGAATTAATGTGTATCGTTTTACTGAACCGCTTCTTAAATATGGCGGCGTTCCACTTTCAAAACGTTAAAATCAGACAATGACGATTGTCGTGCGCCAAAAAGAATTAATTAGTGGCCTTAATTTAAGTCCCCTGAACAATACCAGCGTAATCTTTCAAGGGGTTATTTTCTGTTCTGGGAAAAGCTGGAGCGATCTATATTTATTTCATTAAATAGAGTTAAAGGCGATTTGCAGCAAAAATAATTTGGTTATGGTTGTTGAAATTGTAAACACTGTTGGGTTGTAAGTCCTTAATTTGCAATATAATCAGTTTCTCAACACACTAATACCTGAGAATCAGACACCTATTGCAACGTGATGGACATTATATGTACGTCTTGTTACTGCCCTGAATCAAATCTTAATCCGAGACATTTAAAAGTGCTACACTATACTATTAATTACTTTGTCGATAATGTGATTAAATCTTACACAAATACATAGGACAACAATACCCTCGTCCACGCTGCGACCTTCGTCGAAACGCTAATACCCGGCAACTACAAGCGGAACGTAAAAATAATTTGGTTCATGACTTCGATAACATCACAATGTAGGGTTATGTTGCAAACGCAGATTATGTCAGGCTTCGGGCACTTTGCCATTTGATGTTGCGAAATCCCGTGGTGCCGTCATACTGAAACGTAGCCTGAATATGAATTGTTTTTAAAAAAACACCAATCTTTCGTTGAATATTTCATATGGTGTTTATAACGTGTAAAGTTGACGGAAGTAAACGTTACGTAAGATTTGAGTTATATGGAGCACAGCTGCGGCTATTGTGATTTGCGAGGGACTTTCTCAATGGGTACCGTTTCATTGATATTGATAGCGGAGACCAAGTTGAGTAACGTGAGTATTTGTGGGATATAGACATTTACGCATAAGAAATCTATCGAGAAAGTGGAAGACAGACAAAATCCTGTCGGGAACTTTTTAATGAGACGAACGAGTTAGAACGGTTATAACTTTATTTGATTTTAAGATTATTTTAATTTTTTCTTTCTGTAAAGCATGCCAGACCACCCTATCGACTGTGTCACCGCTAATCGTACCATAGGCATTCCTGATGGTCATATACGCTGGTGGATCATATGGCTTGGTTGGCACTAATGAACATGTTCAACGAACGAACGATGAAAACGGTGAACATGTTCAAACGGAACGTAAATTCTTTGTACTATAAAGCTCTATTGGCAAACTCAAATAAGAAGAAGATAATTTGTCGAATCAAATAAAAAATGTGCTAAAAAGTCCAAGAATAAGAAGAGGTTACGCCAGATCAATCTATCTCATCATAATTACCACAGGTAGGTATCAATGGAGTTTTTTGTCGGTTACACCTTTGCTAAGTAGCATGAATAACGGCTTAAATCAAATTTGCCGTTTCGTAACCCTTTGTGGGTTTAAATTAGAAGTTACAAATTCACAATGCATTATAATTTGATAGTGGCCTGTCAAATCCAGCAAATTAGTTATAGTAGCTCACAATAAAACTAATCTTATTGTAAAGGAACAAGGTTCGGCTTGTCTTGTGGGTAGCGTATCAAGTCAATATAGTTTTCGAAGGTTGTCTGATCCGAAATCCATGTCAAATAGAGGATTTTCGTAACTTGAATTACGTTACTGAACCATTGAACTTTATCACAGGCAATTAAGCAATATATTTCTGAAATCATATTCATAGGACGTACAAATTGATTAATACCAAATTGAACTCAGAATTGCCGCTTAAAAAATATTGAAATTTTATATTAAAGTATGTACCGAAGTCTTGTTGATGTCGTTGACCCTAAAGATTATGGAAACGAAAGGAACAAAATGACGTTCAAATAAAAGTATTTCTGAATCAGTTTCTGATTTCTGTCCTATCAAGACATTTCGAGGAAGCGAAACAAAATTATTTTTAATTACGTTTCGTTATATTTTTTTATTATTCGCTCAGCTCTCGCAGGTAATCAAACATATACCTTAAGCTATTGAATTACATGTAGTACATAAGGCCATAGGAGCAGCACATAGAAGAGGTGTAGGGTTAATGACTTGTCAACGAGGCCAAACAGCTCACACGAGGCGGCTACTGACTCATGATTCACATTGTCAACAAAACCTTTGACTTTATCGTCAAGATGGAAATTTCATCACTGCTAATATTATACCAAATTTGATTTCGGTTTTTAGATAACAATCAGTGATTGGCAACGTGACCTCCGATACGACCGTCCCGGTACGAATTCTAAACAATGTTGCAAATTTTTGAAATAAGAAGCTTTTAATGCTAGAATATTCTTTTTTTTTTAATTTGGAATATCACGCATTATCTGATTGATAAATTAAAAAAATAAAATGATTACCGGTTCATTATTTTATCTGATTTGTTTAACGTCAACCGTCATTACAGTCGCAGCCGGTACGTGCGTGAGTACGTGCGCGCTTTTTGAGTGAGTTACACGGTGCGTGAGCGTATGAGTGTGGGAATACAGATGTCATATGCCTCCTTTATATGTAAACATGTTAGGTATTTAGGTAAAGATAAAACGGCAGCTTAATAAAATAAGATCTAAACAGAAACATTGCTGCAGAATGCAGTATGGAGCACATTGGTCAGATATTAAGACTTGGAAATAAGTGTACCGCATCTAGCGTCACGGAGTTTCTTTCGCCGTTTTTTCCCTAATATGGCACCTTTTTGAAACGCTGGTTAATAAGAAAAAAATGTTGACGATCGTAAGTGAATTTTTAATACCTACGTGACTAAATGAATTTTGAATTTAACTTAAAGTTGGTGGTCAACAAGCACACGCGCTACTCTAAATGAACTTGATAAAAGCCAATGGAATCAACCCTACATCTCACTACGGTTGCCGTTGCCCAAATTCGGCACTGCACACGTGACGAAGGAATATAGCACCTTGGCTCGTAAACGTCGGTTGCTTTGATTTGATCTGTTACCTTAATGACTCTGGGCCGGGCATAGAGAATGTTAATTTTTGTTGCGAACGCCTCGACAAAGTTCATTACCCTCACATCCGACCATAGACTATGGCACTTAACAGAGCATGACCATAAACAACAAAGAACTCGCATTTGATTGTGATTTTACTGTGTTCGGCTTTAGGACGGCTCACTGAGCATTTGCGGGGCTTTTATAATTTATATAAATTTAAATAAACAGGTACACGTTAATGACAATCAAGATTAACATACAAACCCACCCAGTTTTCAATGTATGCAAGTGGAACCTAATAACACATCTCAATCTAGCTATAACACTACTTCAGTTGATACAAAATGCAGTAAACCTTGTCATTTATTAATATTTGATGTGATTGAATCAATCAACAATAAATTATGCCAACATTCACAACAACAGTATTAATTAATGTAGCTCGCTGTATTATTAAAAGGAATCAAATCATAGAATAAGTTATTTAAAATAGCCTATATACATAAAAATTTATAACAAGATATAAATCTAACACTATGTTTATGAGACGACGTGAATTAAAAGCAATTAAGTTATCGTCAAAAATCTTTAGTTAAAATATTTAAACAAGAACGGAAAAAAACTATCAGTCATAGGTTACCTGGACATGACCTGGAACATTTGTCGTGGTATGCGACATTAGCAACATTATTAATAAATACGAGTATATTGACTAAAGGAACGTCACAACAGTTCAAATAAAAGTCGTTATTATATTTATAATGAGTGAGCCACTTTTTATTAACGAAAAAATTGCATATTACATAATATTAATATGAACAGTGTAAAACAGGAGACAATATACTCTGTACAGATTCAAAATATTCCTAGCGCGATTTCCCGGTGCTTCCTTCAAAATTTGAGAAGTTATAAATAAAAATGGCGATAAATTCCATCAGCCATAAGCCATTGCTTGTTGGTGCAGTGCGTGCAGTTCACAACTTTATGCCTTCTACCCATTGATGGCCCACTACTGAGCACGGCTCTCTCCTCATACAGATGACGCCTAGAGCAAACTCCGCTACGCTGCTCATGCGGATTGGTGGAGGGGTTAGTCGCCAACCCAAGTGTCGGAAGTTTTAATGCTACCCTTAGGCCTCCGATATTGCTTAACGAATGTTATCAAGTGAAAATAACTAGGACCGACAGGTTTACGTGCCCTCAGAAGCACGGACACGCTAATGAATTTTTGACACGGTCTACCTTCCTCCTACCGACCGCACCCGTTATTGCTTTTTCTATTGCTTATAATCGAAACAAGCTATTCAGCTATAAACGAGAACTGTATAGGAAACAGATATTTTCATTTAATTTAATTCCCAACCGGAAATTGCCCT
>DWJZ01004005.1:0-16023 GCA_018249125.1 Asbolis capucinus | reverse complement strand
GAATATTAAAATATAATAACGAAGTATCTGAACTACAAATGATATGTACTTTTTTGTAGCGATTTGACCTTTGAAATATCATTTAATTAGAGCAAGCTTGTATTCTTTTAGTAGCTCTTAACCCATTTTCAATTTTATCTTAAATTTCCATTATTTCCACTTTGTTCCACGGGGTCAACTTTGCATACATAAACTCTGAATGTCAGATTAGAAGAAATTAACCAGGAGCCAGTAAAAACTCCATCCTTCTAAGAATACAGCACTTTCGCCAGCTGAAGTAGAGCGAACCACTTCTGTTTTATTGTTGGGGCCATATTTTACGACTGGATTGTGTACGGATTTAGAATATAACGAGGAGTTTCCACTGGTAGCATCTGCTGTTATTATTTTCGTGGTATCTCCATCGTATTTCTTCGCTATTAATGTGACATTTGTAGTTTACCTTATTTTTCATACTGTGTTAACGGCATTGTACTGAACTGTGATAATTTATAAGAAAATTTGATTCAATTTCAAGAAATAAATTAGTTTACATTTAATATTCACATTGATGTTAGTGTTTAATTCTTTATTATCATTAGTTTCGTAGACCTTCAGAATATTGAGCAGAATCTGAATGTTCCAATATGTAGTTATACAGATAATTTTTTAGAAATTAAAAGTAAACTAACATCTCACCCAGCCTTTTAGCGTTTACTGTAGGACATAAACCTCCCCTAATTATATTAATATAATTCGGTGTTCATCATACTTATTGTACATTTGTGTGCGACGTTTATTTTAATTTGAATATGAAAGCGGAAGATCCGATATAAAAATAATGTCATCTATAAAAAAGCCTATAGTTTTTGTAACTTTAAATAGCTTTCATTCAGTATAGTGTATAACCACTCTTAAGTTTTAAGACGCCATTGCGCACTCCGTTCGTAGTGTTCAATCACACGACTGTTCCGCTATCTCAGAGATTATAATGAAACTTTTATAGCTTCAGTTTCGATATGACCAACCATTCCTTCCTTTGTATTATAATATAGTGCCACATGTACATATTATTTTCCATTATGCGTCATCAGCAAGAAATGTCTTAAATCGTTTATCAAATTATTTTGATGTTTTATTTGTGAGTTTCTTTCTTGTACGAGAATATTAATAATGTTTTATTCAATTCATTGTTTCGTTAATTTGTTTACACTGTGAAATGTCATTAAATATATAATTTATTCTAATTTACATCCCACGCCCTATTAATACCATGTTCTGTTATTTACTTTCCCTAGTATATATAGATATCTGGATATATAGATATACATAGATATCTGAAAGCGTAGCTTCTGTAACAATCCATTAATATATATTTTAAACTAATTATTTCTCCGTAATCTATTCAAACCCGATCTCCACGTCTAGTTTATTAGGCATATATCTTAACAACAAACACGAGAGTAGCGACGCGCAATTTATTTGACATCCAATATAATTTTATTGTTATCAAACTATCGTTATAAACACCAACTAAATACAATGACGGAGTAAAATCTGGCCGAAAATACCTTTACCGTACGTATCCACAATGTATTGTGAAGCCGTTGCAATCATTAGTATTGATGACGCAAATATTACAAATCTCAAACACGTTGAAAAAACCGTAAGAGCCAATCAAGGTGCAGGCGGCTACAATGCGATGTCTATTAAAGAATAAGATGTACAGAATGTAAGCGTAATAAAGGGGGAAGCAGACAAAAGTGGTAAAGGACGTAATGATTCGGAAGAGAGTGGATGTACGTTATGTGAATGTATGGAGGCATGAACATTACAAGTAAGGCTCAATCGCAGCCGCGCCTTTGTGGAACACAATGCGAGCATAATGCTCGGTCAAGGACTTGATGCGGAGGACAAAAGGGTAGCGAGATGAGTTAAATACTCAAATTTCAGATTAGTTTTTCAGACTATTGTGAATTCAATTCAAAATATGTTGTTTAGTATCATGTAGTGTGCTAATATGAATAGTATTTTTATTGTAAATCTACTTAATATTATACAGTTTTAAGAAGAAATCCTTTAAAAAATTAAGATAAACAACGAAAATATGTTATTACAAAAGCTTACTGCACATAGCTATTAAGGAGCACAGGTTTATATGGTTTGTTATTATGCGAAATCTGTATTGTACGATGTGAGTCACACAGTCGTTTGGACCATTGTGCGAGTTAGAAGCATCAGTGAGATCAACGTGAATAAAGGCATCGAAGGTGGACCGGCAAAGGGGTAGTACAATGTCGGCGAGGTCCAAACAAAAACTGACAACACAATACCGAGTGGCCCAACAACAGTGGCCGCTCATAAATCAACCTCTGACAAAAGTAACAATGGTATTGAGGGTACCTTATAAGAGATCTTAGCATTGTGTTTATTCTTTGATGTTCACTAATAAAACCTTTGATTAATATCGTATAGACGGAACCAGTATGCAAATAATGGGTATAAAGAAGGAATTCCTCGGTAGCTCACACGTGCTAGGGTATGGACAAAGGCTAATGCTACATCTTCTTCACAATGCTTTTGTTGGTGGTAGACGGCATTCTTATTAGATTTGTCGGGTATGGACGAATGGGTTTACCCTAACCCCTGTGCCCTTGGGCAGGCTCGTTGAATTATCTTATAGTATCTGTTGGTTTGAAACAGATATTACAACTGATATAAGTTTAACGTTTCCTCATTGCAACCCAAAATTCTCTTACTACTGGGTTCGGGCCTCCACTCACAATGTGCGGGGTACAGGCCATAGTCTATCACGCTGGTCAAGTGTATTAGTGTTTAACGTTTAAATAATACTTATTGAATGTAAGATGTTTGGATGTATGCCTCCTTCACCGTAACCGTTGAACCGATTAAGATGAAACTTGACACACAAATAGACGACACGCAGGAAATGAACAAAAAATTGATTTTATCCCGATTGTAGGTTCCCTTGAGACTTGTGCACGTTTTTATGTTAAAAGGATTAAGTTGGAACTTGGCACAGTTCAGTAGGCAACTTTTTAACAACACGTGATGAAGCCACGGGCAGAAACTAAAGATTCTTAATTTTTTTTGTTATCTAGGTATTGCGGAAACATCTATTGAGGAAATTTCAAGTGTCTAATAAGGTTTGAAAAATAAAATTCGGTAATTGACTAATATACTGTTACATTTCTAGTCTTTAAATGGTTACTGAAATTGCTCCTTAGTATAAAATCCCTCCAAATTTTATACCGAGGAGTGCTTTAAGTAACCATCGAACATGAGTGCGACAGTTGGCTTCAACCCATTCATGGTTCACTATTGAGTATGCGTCTCGTCTCACACTGAGGAAGTCTAGATACAACATGCTGCTTCATTGCGAATTGATGATGGGGTTATTGACCAACGGTTGGAGCATTTAATGCCACCCGAAGGCCTCTGACATGGCTTAACGATTGCCATCGAATAACAACTAGGACCAACGGCTTTACGTGCCATTTGGAGCACGGAAGCGTTCATGAATCAACCCATTCTCCTACCGACAGCGCCCGCTGTTGCTTAACTTTTTCGATCGCTTTTTTGAAACAAGCCGCTGAACTATGACCACTTCAGTGCAGCAGTTGCTGAGTAGTCTTGTTTTGTAGTATTGTTTTGTTTTTCTTATGAATACAGAGTAAATCGGATCTTATACAGTGTAACACAATTGTGTCTCAATTTAAACAAATACGATATGGGTCAGTTGTTCGGTCAATTTGACCCCAAGATTATCAACTTTTTGTGCTTGAACTGTTTTATTGTTTCCAATTTGAGTATTATCTGTTGAATTGTCTGGTTATTTAGGTTATTCAAGATAATAAGGTATCCATCATAATATTTTGTTCGGTTGTAATCTTATTGCTATGCATTCATGCTTTTTTGTCTATATCTCGCTTTGATTGTTGCGTTGTTACAATAATATCTATTAATAACATGATGTTATTTTTGTTTTTGGCTTTTTTAATAAATCATGTATGACTTGACTGATTTTTACTAGATTTTATTTAACTTGCAGTGTATGTTTGTATATTGGTATGTTAGTATATTTATTTGTTAGTGGTCAACTCTTGTGATCTTATTTGGAGTCACCTCCTCTTACGCTACGAAGCTGAAATTTCGCATAAGCGTTCCGTCCTGATGAAAATGCAATTTTATTACAAGCATGACCTGATCTTACGTTCAGGATTGGCTCCAGACAAGGAACTCCTTAACGGTTATCAATACAGTTACGAAATTTTATGTAATTCTTTGTGTTATGGATCTACATATAATTAAGTCTTGTGTTTTTAAATATATTTGAGTTAAGGATAATAAAACCATTTCATAACAAGTCATAGTTATAAGTTAAGCAATAGCTGGTGCGGTTGTTAGAGAAGTTTTTTGGTGAGATATTGTCCGGGCTATAAATATCTTGAGGGCTTCCGTGCTTCAGATGACACATAAAGCCAGTTCCGGCTATTATTATTTATTTTTATTTTATTTATTTATACATATACACTAACTTCTAATAGTACAGGATTCCCTAATTCGATAGAGTAGTAATTTGAAAGAAATAATACATAGAAATAACTATCGTTAGATATTAATTCTTAAGCTATGTCAACGGCCTTTTGGGTGGCATAAAAACTACAAACGGTTGGGGCAGTGATTCTTGCCCTATATGCCCTGTCTCTCCTGCTTGGCAGTGTGTCTGCCTGCAAAGCCAAGGATCAATTGCCAGTGGCAAAGTGACAGTTGAAAACGTAATGTATGTTGTATATTTCATCTGCGACGCAAGATGTTCTAGGACAAGTTATGAGTGTGTACGATATTGAACATCCCGTATAGTGTTAATATGAAAAAAATATACATTAAAAATAACCGATCAGAAACAATGAAAGCCGGACAGATTGCTAAATATTCCTACCAAATACAATTATCGACAAAGGTTATCGGAACATGTCATTTCCCAATTGCCTTTATAAGAACTGTGGGGTTATCACCATTTTATCTTCTGTATTTTTGTGTTGTATTGTTTGGTATTGTTTACAACAACAGTGGACTATAGCTGTTATCAATCGTAAAAGAAATGTTGTTATACGTTTTCTTTACTTACAATAATTTATATTTTTAAAATAAAAAAAATTGAAATTTAAGCTACTTTTAAAAATAATAATCGTCTTTAAAATAACCTTCATACCAACAAAACAGCTCTGTGCAAAAAGTAAAAAAATATTCGAAAATATGACAAAAGTGGCTTAGTGAGGTTTCTTGATAGAATTATCTACATATTGACAGGCCGGCTGGTCTAGTGGTTAGTGAACCTGATTAGTACACTGGAGGTCGTGGGTTCGATTCCCACCCAGGTCAAACTTTTCTGTGATGAGCAGGTGTGTGCATGTGATGTTTGTTCTGTATCATGGTGTGTAATAGAAATATCTATTTAAGTATGTATTTAAAAGTATATTGTATGTATCTCAGTTATCTGATCAGTTATCTGATCATCATAGCACAAGCTAACGCTTAGTTTGGGATCAGATGGCCGTGTGTGAGTTGTCCAAAGATATTATATTGGTATTATATAAATCAAAATCTGTTTATCCGTTTCTGAGCTAAAATGGCACAGACAGACAGAATCGTCAAATTTCCAATCAGTACCTTTTTTGTGTCATATATATTTTAAAACATACATAAATACATATGTTTTACTCCCAGACACACAGAACAAATATTCTTGTTCATCACAGAAAAGTTAGCGTCGGTTGGGAATTGAACCCACGATCTGAAGGCTACGCGTAGTAGTCAGGCGTACTAACCACTAGACCAACAGGCCAGGGTAAATGCAATGCACTATAAAATCTATTTCTAATTATATTTTTAGCTTTCAGAACACGTTACATTCTAGTTCAAAATAAATAATCCGTGTAGTTGGCAGTTACTGACACAATACAAAGACAATACAAACGACAAACAGAATCCCGACTACTGTAATGTAGTCGACAATGTATTTAACTACATTGTATTTATTGGAAACATGTGGACGAGCTTTCTTTGTAACTGTTGTAGGGCTTGTTTCCATTGTAACAACTTTTTGATCTTCACGACACGTCATATTTATCGTGCCGTTGAATGTAGTTGCAACCTGCTTGCGAAATTAGGGTAGTAAATTAGTATAAAGATAAAAATATTTGGACACAAGTAGGAAAAAAGAACTTCTTGGGATTTTTTTGCCGCTTCTTCTTTCGAGAAGTCGTTCATCAAGAAGTTCCTCGCGGTCGGATTTATTGAATCCATTATGAATTTGGCTTTCGAAAAGTTTTGTTTCAGGATTGGTAACAGAAGAAAAAGAACATAAGAAAAGGAACAAATAGGAAAAAAGAAGATTCGTGTTTGATTTGGTGTCTATCATTTCGCACTGGAGCAGAATTGCGGACGATCTAGGCTTCATCAGTCATGAGGAGAACCATGCTCAGTTTTGGGCTATAAATGAGATGAGGAAGTTATGAGTCAGTTGACTCTTGCAAAGAATTCTTAATCCGTGTCCATTAACTGTACTTAAGATGCTAATGCATTAAGTCAAAATCATTCAAATTCGGAAACGGAAATATCGTATGGCGGCACCGTTTTCAAAACACCGCCCGCTAAAACTAAAAAAAAAAATGTAAAACCATATTTATGTCACCTTCGTTCAAAAAGCCGATAAAAGATTTGCGCACGGTTAAAAAAAATCCTGTCAACACTAAATCATGATACTAATAAGACATTGCTGTAAAAATAAGATTTCTTCAATTTGGCACTGCACAAGCGGAAAAATTACGCTGGTTTCTGTACCTTTTTCAATGCACTAATTGTTTTCTTTCATGTCTATTTATAAAGTTATTTTTGAATAAATTATTATTTTAAGGAGAGACGTCAAACCTGAAATTGGTTTATTTTTAAACTTACTCAGAAGAATGCCATTCAAACACGGTTTCCCACTGTCCGTGGTACGAATAAGCCTGCACCGTTGAATTGTACGGAGACAGCGTTAGCTATGTCACAGGATACAATTACAAAATATTATATTACATAATTTCTTCTTCTTCCTTTAATAGAGCTATCTATTACCTAGAGAATCAAGGTTGAAATAAAAGAATTTGCAACGTGGGGAAAGCATTGGTATACAGCAATCGACCGTTAGTAAAATCACGTACGGTAGGAAGCCAGCTTAAAGCAAGTATTTTGACATTGCAACATTAAAAAAATAATTTATACTAATTGTAGTTGGTATCATGTTTAGATATTATAAGTATAATTTACATTTAAGTATCAAATATAACATATTAAACTCATAACGAATTTAAATTTAACATAACGCCTATTAGTAAAGTAGAATTTGAAGTTAAGGAGGTACTCAAAATAAATTTATTTGATGAAATTAGATATTACGATATACTTACCAGTACTAATAAATATATCATTCGCCATGTCATTATCATCATCATTGAGAAACATCACAATAAAGACGCCCACACAAATTTTCGTTTACGCAACGAAATTTGACATTAATAACCCGCGAAAAGAAACCTGTCAGATATTTCTGTAATAAACATTAAAGAGGCGAGGAATAGAAAAATTGATGGAAATATCATTATTAGAGGTCACACAATAGACCCCTAAGCTTTGATGTGACAAGAAAAACTAATCAACGAATTGCTAAGAAATCTTTTGATGTAGAACGCACTGTATTTCAACAAATATCATAATACTCTTTTGATATTAAATGTTGGGTTTTGATAGACATCGTTATTCGAATCATATTTTGTTAAATCTCATCTTGTATTTTATTATTCATTGACTTTACGAGGCAACAAATTAGTATTCAAGTTTTGATTATAGCGAATCAGTTTTATTGATAACGTTGTACAATAATAGAAGAATAAATATACTAATTGACTATTGACCACGGATACGCGATCATCATAATAATATGTCAATAAAACAGATGAATGAGATAATGCATTAATAACATTGCAGCTTATAACATATTGTAGCGTTTAAAATTACAAAACATTTAACTACGGAATTGAGACCGTAAATTCTGACACTACCAAAAATTTATTCATCTCTGACATCATTATCATTCATCATCGTAACCCATAACTGTCTCAGATACCCAAACCCAGTATGGTTTGGGTTTCTTCTCACATTGTGAGCGGTGTAGGTCATAGCCAAGGTTGGCTAGCATGCTGGCAAGTGCGATTGGTAGATTTTAAACACCTTCGAAAACTTAATGTGGAATTGTCAATTTGCAGGTTTTCTTTGGACATTTCGCTCTTCGCAGGATTTTTATTAACTATAAATTTTTGCGTATCGTTAGAAACGACATAATTCAGGTGCATGGTATGAAAAAATATTGTCAGTAATATTAGTTAGTGTTAATGATATTTTTTGTTTTCCATGTCGGTGTTACTGTCTATTTACATTTCTAGCATGTGCGTTGACCTGCTATTACCATAAAAAAGCTATATCGAAGTTTGAAGCGAATCCCAGTTATCCAAGCATTAAAAATACTTGTATATATGAAAACAAACGAAACGGCAATTGTATATGCGACAACAAAATGAAGTGTTCCCGTTTGTTCAAACATCGCAATACACCAGGGAAACATGATCAAGAACAGGCGATACTGAATCGATTCCAATTGGAAACCATCGAGTTGTATCGATACGCAGACATGTTACCGCGAATCCCTCTTGTTTGTCGAATCGATTATTCCACTTCATCTCTCTTTTATTGGGTTCAAACAAGGTAGGAACCCTCGGTAGGGTGCGTTTCATTGTGATAACTAATTATGAGAATCATAATGTAATAGTTAAAATTTCTAAATCAGAAAAAGAACTTCAGTCTAGGACTGCAGATGACATTAGACGTTGCGATCATAACTTTGTAGAAGTCTAGATATGATTTGAATTCCTAACAAAACTGTCGGTTTAACAAAGTAGACTCTCAGAATCAGGATCTTAGTCTAGAATATATAACCACAAGTGCATTAATTCTATTCCACCTAATTGAGATATTTATTTAAATACAAACGAAAATCTTATGTAATTGATTGCGTACAATGAAAATTATTAGGTATACATACATATTTATTCAAATGTATCATCGTTTATTTAATTCGATGCTATTTGTTCTAACATATAATGATTACATCTTAGATATTAATTACTTCTGAGTTAGTAGAATATTCCATTAATTAGAATGTATGCTTAATGTTTTTAGTTATACTAACAAACAGAACTATCAGATGCATGTATTTTTTTTTACTTGTTACTATCAGAATTCTATTGCTAACGTTAAAATTTTAATCGTAATCGAACATGTTTGTAAATTGTCTAAAAGTCGGTTTTGGCATTTTAGAGATAAACGGTTACTAGTATACTATCTTTCATCTTTATAAATACCCCTGGTAATAGTTTCTTTTCAACTTTTTCATAAATCGATCGGTTACACTTCGTAACGCAATCGTTGTGAAGTCCTCCTATGCTTTTGGCCAGAAAATTAAACTGTGTTTTCATACCACAATTATACTGATAAATATATTTGCATTCACAACTAATCGTAATGTCGAAAAACATTACCAGCTTTACACGAAACATACTGATTTCGTAAAGCAAGCGCTATAAATTACCAATACACTTAAATATAATAAAATTAAAGCTTTTGAATACCCAGAACGCATAATCGTGAGCACGCATCGACGTATTCACCATGGAGAAAGCAAAATGATGTCAAAATTGCCGGTAAACAAAACACGGCCTCTGACTTGTACGTGGGAAATACATATTGTTGCCAAGTTGATTGAGCTGCAGATGAATTGGACCCAAAATACCTCCTTGCTACAACCCTATTGTTCTGAGCACAATAGATTTGTAATGTGAAGGTGACAGATTATTTATGAGTTTGCAGAATTAGACGCAAATACATTACGTCTGAATAGCCTCGTGTGAATAGTTCAAGTAGCATTATTCTAAATCACTTCTTGAATTTTAGGTGTAAAGCTTGTACCTGTTTCAAATTTATAAACAGTTTAAATGTCAGACATGCGTATACAGTTGTAAATTATAAAACTAATTTAGACATACTTACAAGCAGGGAGTGTTATCAAAGTTTTTGCTTTCTTTACCTTAAATTATAATATTATAGGAGGACTACCTACTTAGATAAGTGCACTTTCAGTTACCAAAAAATATTTTTAATCTTATCAATTCAAATCTTATAATTTCAATTAATTTTTGGAGAATATGAAGTATTACTTTGCGGCGATTTATTTTTGTAAAATATTATTGATCTAGATGTCGCCAAATAGCGGAGCTATTAATTATAATACACCGAGCAAAGCCGCCGAGCAACACCAGGTATTTAAGATAAAGACTCGAATCGCTTGAAATTACAGCAAACTCATTTGTAAGAACATGATAATTTAAACACAATAAATCCTATCTCCACAAACACATCAGCGGTATCTTACGACCTCAAACAAACGTTACTCAAGCCAATTACCGCAGTTAACGCCGCAACAGCGAACGCCACAAAAACATTAAGAGATCAAGCCGAAAATCTTAGACTAAAACGAGATGTTAAACGAAATGTTTTAGCGCATTATGCGGCTTGACAAATAACCGCAAATTGTGATTGTGACTCCTTGAAAGGGTTAATAATGGCTTGATGGCGTGGGATTGTGCGGAGACTGGTTGTAATTCAGTTAGAAAGCTCGACTCTTGCACGTAGATTGAGGTATTGTGAGCGAGTTTGGTAAACAAGCACTTTGGATTTCGTGCGAGGGATTAATAGTTTCGTCGCGATCGATATCTTGTAGTTCTACTTCCAATGTGTCTTTAAATTTTCTCAACTGGAAATATGCGGTGGTGTCTTTATTTATATTGTTTACATTTGTGGTCATTTTTAGTTTAGTAGAAAATTGGATACTCTTAGTTACGAGATGTCTCTATGTCCGGACAGTCAGTCTGCATTCTAGCGCATAAAGACAGTACTAGAGAGCTGTAATGTGGCAAGTATGGATATATGTGTTTTAATTGATGTACTGTCCAATTTCATAATACATTTTGATTATATTTTCTTTTTAATTTTTATAATAAAATATTGCAACTCTTAATAAGGCACATGTAAGCACAATTTTATGCGGTAACATCTTGTAAATACTACATGAATGCAATAAAAGACATTTCATTTAATATTTATAGCAATTAAAAAGTGGTGGAATAAAATCTCGAAAAGTATCAATTTTTAAGGTACTTTCGCTACTAGTAACATTCGTACTGGTATCCCTTATACTACATAGATATTACATAGTTGGTTCTGCAATTTTAAAAAATATCATGATAGTAGCATGTATGATGAATTGGAAAGGAAAATTATTTCGAAAAATTTCGTTGACTACTTTCCTCTTAACTGTTAATTCATTTCTTGATAAATTTTCTTCCCCTTTTAAAACCTTATTATAATATATGAAATAATTAGCCTTATCGTGTATTCGATTATTGGGTGAATTGTAGTTTGTATTTAGATAAATATTCATTATTATGCCTTGAACACGTTTATATCACATCTCAAAATTACTAAAGTTCGACTTGTGACTTTTCGTTCTATGGAGACAAATTGTGTGTCATAAGTTAACACCGTCTGTGTTTTATGTTACAACAGTTGTAGTAAGTTGGATATTGACATTTTCTTATTTTCTCAAGAAATGGTTAGTGTTCTATTTTTAATAACTATGTATAAATAAAATAAGAATATATTGATAAAATTCCGTCATTATACTAGTGATCTAAAAAAATGTATCGCAGATCGTTCGTAAAAATATAATTCCTTTTCGCACGAGTTCCTCACGTTTGACCATTTTATGTTAAAAAAATATAAGTCCAGCCGAAGGATTAAACTTACAGGTTTCTGCGAGATCCCCCTTTATGGCCCAAATGATATTTTATAGGACAAACACGGGGCAGACCGCGACCCCTGCAAAAATAATATGTGTCTGACATCTAAATTATTCACAAAGGTGTAGTGGCTTTGCCGAGGCGGCCTTATGAATTATATATACAACATTCGATATTATTCGATGCGAGTTTCGGCGTTTTCCTATGAAAATTGACGTGTCCACAACATATTGGGCCAAACGTGAAATTTCATTGCTCTAATTTTGACTTTGAAATGTTTTTCGTTTTATCTGTTTATTTTCTTTAGCACGTTTAATTTACCGCTAGTTTATTTGGTTATCACATTTCTGTTTCCTTTTTAAGTTTCTGTATGTTTAAATTGACTACGTGTTATAGTTGTTTTCGTGACAAAGATTTTTGCATACTGTTTGATAAATCGCATGTTCTTAAGTATTAGCATTGTATATTTATGGCAGAATGTCAGCGGATCAGACGCGCCAGAGGTTTATGTAACAATAAGTGACCGCACGCCCCTGGGGTCCGCCCGACCATTCCAGTTTGATCTTAGAATTGTACACCTTCGAGAGACGAAGGGTTGGATAGGTCAGAATAAATTGAATGATTGAACTAAAATTTGGGACTATGTTAATGATCTTCTTATCAATATTTCTAATATAATGCCCAAACTAAGTTTGCGGGCAAGAGAATTAATATGAAAACGAAAAGATATGAGAAAGTATCAAAATAGTAAAAAGTAATTTAATTTAAATATCTCTGCAGTTATTAAAATTTTAGTATTGTTAATAATTTGAAGATAAGAACAATTAACTTAGAAAAATAGAACATCTAATAAGTACATTTCATTTTGTAACTTCGCGTTCCGGGGGATCTTGTCCCGTAATACCCAAGAGATTTGACAATAATTCTCGATAGCACCATTCCACTGCTTCCAATGAATACTGAATTGAGACTCCTTGCATCGCAGACAAACTATTCCAATTAAGATTATTGCGCAGACGACTTTGAATGCAATACTAACAAAGCTGTAGTTAATTGATTAAAAACTTTAAGTCAAATAGAACGAAAATTACTTTCATCAAAACCAAATCAAAGACCAGATGAATAATGAAATCGGACTGTGTACTTTATTCATTGACCTTCCAAAATTAAGAGAGATAACGCTACAAAGGGTCGATTTGTAAAGGGCACCTTTCAATGATTCGCCACTCTTTAATCTTCCATCGAAACAAAACTTGGGATCGTAACAGGATTGTCTGCCGTTCATTTACTTAGCAAATTATTCTTTGTCGAACGGAAGAGAAGGCTTTGAATCCATTAATTCTCTGATGGGGTCACAAAGAGGTGGTACGAATTAAAATAATGTATTCTACGACTTCAATGGGATCCCTCCGTCCGGTGCCGCTGTTATTACAAGAATAATGTATTTAAATCAAGGTCCGCTTTCAGATGAAGATGTCTCGTTTTGTGCGTCGAATAAAGTGATCACGTACGTTGGCATTAGGATGTGTTTTATGTGCAAATTATAGGCTACCATTTTTAAGCGAGCTCGAGTTTCAAGCGTCTGCCGACGTGAACAATTTCTCTTCGTTAGAAAAGTTTAATATAATATTTCTATTGTATACGTGTCGCATTTTGTCCCTCGATAGACATAATAGTAGCTATGTGGAACATCAGTTCGAACTCTGTTGTACATGTTCTTGTATTCTCGTTATTAATTGCAAATCCCGACAGACAACCGTACGCACAAACAGCAAATTAATCCTCACTATCAAAAGGGTTTGGGAAACCCTCGGTTACCAGATAATTTAGACTATGATCACCCCCATAGTCGAATATTTCCGAACAAACATTTCGATGTATTTATTCTGGTGTTTATTTTGAAGCGTAATATGTCGTGTTCCACTTTGATGTCGTGAAATCGTTTCTGTTCTTTGTCAGCGGCTCAAGGATTTATATCTATAAAGTTCTTCATTTAATTCTGTGTTTTACTGTCTTCCATTTTGGTATTAGTTTCCTTTGTAATTTGATAGAGGGTTACTGCTTTGCTGTCCTGATTGCGACCGTATGGAATTATTGCATATGGTTGGTTGGAGTTTGTTTGGCAGTATGAATGGTTCATTATACGTAGGGATACTTTGAGCGGGGCGCAGATAATATTTGCAATGTATACCATTGTTTATGATTTAGACAATTGTTTGTGTTGCTCTGTCAAAGGATGTGCATTTGTTTGTTTTATGCGTTGACAGAGGGGACAGCGGGTTAAAGAGAGATGTATAAACAATGACATACTTTGTGTGCCCGAGGATTTTTACGATACTCTCGTTATAAACATTAAAAAAGCGAAAACGAACCTCTGAAGATCTTAATCAGATAAAATTTTAAGTGAAGTTACTTATTATAAAATCTGAATAGCGTTGTAATACTCTGAACACTGAACATTATAAAGTAATTCTGTATTTCATTTTAATGAATGAGTAAATTATTACAGCGTTGAACAAAATAGGACAAACTGAATCATGGCAGCGCAGCGCAAAGCTTTTCGAGTTTAAAAAAGGCATTTAGAAATTTCTGAACAAAACTCCGGCTTTCAGTTAAAGTTGCGCTTATATTTGGAGTTTACCTTGACTTACATTACGATTTATAATATTACATTACCCCCAGGACGGGTACGTCTACGAGTGCTGCTCGGAACAAAATTCCTTAATCGAAACGCTTCCTTTGCGGGCAACTATGCGGAAATGTAGAGGCATCTTGACTCGAATACAAGTACTTGCTAGTATTTTCATGCTCAACTATGAATCAGCCATTTTATTTCCACTGTTTCGATTGAAAGAGTTTCGTGTAAACTCACCGTTTGTTTATAATGGTAATATAATTTAAATTGAAATATTTCATCTGTAAGTTGATTTTTAGCTACGATTCATTTTACAAGTGCGTCGCTTACGCTTATATTATCATTGAATTAATTTGTGGCTTTGTTGTTAATTGCTCTACCGTTTTCAATGTTACACTTCATTATATCGCTGTTTTAATCTGCTCGTTTCAAATTCTATGAATTTATTATATCGTGGCTCTCTGGTACTGCTTTATTTTCAACTATTTAAATATCAAAAGCGACCTTTCAATAATGAAGACATTTCGTGAGCATTCAAAAACATTCATTTCTAGGGGTTTTTATGGAAGTTCGACTATACAAGATGACAATTAAGGCGTATACGTATAAAAC
Organism: Asbolis capucinus; assembly: GCA_018249125.1. NCBI lineage: Eukaryota > Metazoa > Arthropoda > Insecta > Lepidoptera > Hesperiidae > Asbolis > Asbolis capucinus. The sequence continues at coordinate 822 of DWJZ01004005.1, read as the reverse complement.
TAAGACGACGATTATCCTAAACAAGCGGGCTTGATGAACTCGCTATTGTATTCATGTCCTTAGGTCAGTCCTGGTGTTGCCAGATTCAAGAAATAAAATTCTGGATATATTTTATGAAATAAACATAATGAGATTTTTTTTTAATCTTTCGTAGAGAGTAAGCTTTGTATATTTTTATTTCGAATTAAGTAACATTTTATAGCGCTATAAAAATTGTGAATTTAATAAACTAAAGAAAAAAACGTTAAGTAATTTCATTCTCAAAGTCTAATTTCTGAGTTTTTTTCATTACTTTTATAAAGAAGATTGTACTATGTTCGATATTTAAATCCAGTATCAGATAATCCTATGATAAATTTTATTTCTACGTTTAGGCCAAGAACTAAACCAATTATGCTCGACAGAAGAAATAATCTAATTTGACGCGTAGACAATAGCAAAAGTCTATAAAATCGAAACAAGCTGGCAACATTATGAACACGAACGATTTGCGCAAAACGATAAGGATGTGCCTTATGCGGATACTGTTCTTAAATCTCTCGTCGGGCAAGTGCTACAACCCTATAATTTGTTTTCGGTTGCATCCGGTGAAGAAAAATCTATGGGATATTGTGAATTTGAGGAATCTAAATATGAATTATTTCTAGTTAAGATTTTGTTGATCTGGCCTTGTTGATAAAAATGCGGGGTACCAGGTTCAATTGACAGGCCGGTTGGTCTAGTGGTTAGTGAACCTGACTACTACAACGGTGGTCGTGGGTTCGAATCCCACCCAGGTCAAACTTTTCTGTGATGAGCAGGAATGTTTGTTCTGTGTGTCTG
>DWJZ01004004.1:0-16024 GCA_018249125.1 Asbolis capucinus | reverse complement strand
AAAATTTAAACTATTTTTTTTAATATAATGTTTATAAGTGGCCAGTTCTAAAAACTTTCAGTTTGGCCCTCGTACTGCCATCTGTAATGAAGTTTTGGAACTAATGTAATGCGACATGTGGCATACCTTTTTTTTTCTTTATTTAGGGGGAAAATCATTTGTAGTAGATATATGTACATTCGTGGTCATTGTATTAGCAGAACGGACTACCAAGTATAAAAGTTGAAAGGAGTATTTATCTACTGATATTAAACTTTTAGGGACGGCCCAAAGACATACAGAAGAGCCTTAAGAAGTTGTAAAATCTTATCCCTTTACATTAATTAATTACTTTTACTTATTTTATTAGGCTACCATCATTTCGAAATGTAAAATTTACATCTTTAAGTTTGTTGTAAAATACGAATTAATGGACTTTTCTTCGTTGTCAGCGACAACAGGAGTAGTAATAAACTAAGAGATCTTTAAAAAAAAACCATAATTTGCAAATACATATTAATATCCTGTATTTTAAAATTGCGATATTAATCGTAATATTCTTAATGGTGTTTTTTGTCTATTTTTAAATCTACATACATATAATTATTTTTTATTGTTATCTATTTTTAAATCTCTTTTTTTTTCTTTTTTTCCATACCCCTCCAACATCTGTTTCACTCAAACCAGTCAAGTTGGCTGGAAGAGATCTCTGTTAAGGAAGCTTGCCTTTGTACGGATTCTCTGATATCTACTGACTTAAAAGTGTACAATAGAGCATAAAATAATTATGTTTGAACATTTTTTTTTAAATACTTATGGTTGTTACTAATAGCAACCGTTATTAGTTTCTATAATCATTGTTATTGTATGTATGTACCTTCTAGTGGTAACACTTACCGTTTCATTTAAAGCATATTTTATTCTTGTAATATCATGAGTGTTAATTTTGTTATTGCATTGAATAAATATTTTCTGAACGTTAACACTAGAAATAGACGTATATATAATTTTAATAATCTTAATATTTATCGCTATATATAAGACAAAAAAATCTTTCTTAGTTTAATATATGTATATGTATAAATAAAAGCAAGTATATGGATTAAAATTCAGATTATTCAAGCGTTTGTGCGTTACACCGATTAATTTAATTTGCGAATCTTAATAATTATCTATTTTCGATAAATCAATAATAAATACTTTATAAAAATATTAGCTGTACCCGGCGCGCGCTGCTACGCGTTAACCATGCGTCCGATCGATATAATTTTAATACCAAAACCTTTTCCTGAGAATTCTGAACGAAGTTGCGAAAGATACATGTACATATTACTGCTCTATCTCCCACTATATTACTCTATAAAGGACAAACAAATAAACATTGATTTTTATGTACATACATAAATAGATAATAGAATTATCAAAATCATGTGTGCTTTACCATCTGTAAACACGTTAAAAATAACCGCTACAGCTTTCATTAGACAGACTCTAGTATTAGTAATGGCTTGTGATAAATATTTTAACATCAACGAACAAGAATCATTTCTACAAGAATTTCTTCTCGTAATATATGGAAAGGTTGACCTTTTTTCAGTGACAATAAAAATACATGAAAATTACTAATAAAAAATATTTTTTATGTTTCCAGGAAGCATATACAGGCGCGGCGCTCGGCGGTGGCGGAAGCTATACCGCGTTAACGGACACATTTTCCAAGCAAAACGGTTTAATAGGGTGAGTACATTCGATGTTGCAAAACGCGACACTATTCCCGACATTATCTAGTCGGAATGTGGCCAGAATGTCCCGTTTCCGCGACTGTTTTGTTGGTTACGATTTTGTCGTGTCCGTTATTGCGGTTGTAGTGTCTGGGAATATTGTGAATTCACTAATGCATTTTGTAGTTTTTGAGGGTTGTGTGTGTTTGAATTTTCTTATTCTCTCTTTTTGTCTGAACAATTATCAAATAAAATTAAAACAACCTTTATTAACACATGAGCTCCGAAGTGTAAGAGGAAATGTGTCTAACTAAGTTTATAAGATTTGACCCGAGTTAAATAGTAGCATTTAAAAATATATTGTCATATGTCATGTAATATTTCCAGCGTGCCTTCTGTGCCTTCTGCCAAGATCGAATCTGGGGCCTCGGGCGGCAGGGCTTCAAGTGCATCCAGTGCAAGTTGCTGGTGCACAAGAAGTGTCACAAGCTCGTCCAGAAGCCGTGCTCCAATGAACATGTGGATCCTGTCGAGGTCAAGGACGATGCCAATGGAGAGAGCACCCTCGGTCGTATGTCGTCCGTCAGGTAAGTTCTCTTCCTCTCTCTCCACGTCCTAATCATCCTCTTTCCCATTCTTCTGTCATCCGTCCTGCAAATTCTCGTCTACAATAGGATGGTGTAGAATCACTGAACGATTTTAGAACAGATGTCAGTTATTGCATTTTATTTTACATCAATTTAATTAAGAACGTTATAACATTACAACGATTCATTTTACGTTATCAATATAATAAAAATTATGTACTTATTTAAAATATTGTTAATAAAACCCAGTGAAACTCCCATCAAAATCGGTGCATCCGTTCCAAACATTAGCCAGACCAGACAGACTAATATTGTAAAAAATTTATAACACATGTTGTAAAAAGCAATTACTGTAATACTTCAAACAGACACTACAATTTTATTTGTTTATATAAGTTTATCCGCCATTTATTGGTTCTTGGCAGGTCGCGAGCGGAGCCCGAGCTACCGCTACCGGAGACTCCGGTGGCGCCGCCGGTGGCGCCCGTCAGGAACGAGGACCTGGAGCCGGGCTCTCAGCGCCAGTACTCGCTGGAGGACTTCGAGCTCATCAGGGTTATCGGACGCGGCTCTTATGCTAAGGTAATGTGGAAATAGTAATAATTAAATAAATAAATATCTTATAAATAAATAAATTATAAATATCTATCTTAGAATGAATTATCAATAAATTGTATGTGGGTATTTGAGTTTCTTAAGTTTTCTTCATCTTCCTTCTTCAGTTTTTCTTTTGCTCCAAAGAAAGAGCCTCATTTAATAGTTGTATCAAATTTGGTACAGTACCAGCACTTTAAAATATTTTATATGAAGATAACGGGGGGGATAAAATATATTTTATACATATATTTTCTCTTAAAAATTAATTATAACAATAGTGATAGACTAGTAGAGAAGTAATAGCCTAGTGGTTAGAACATTGGTCTCTCAATCGGCAAGTTCTGGGTTCAAACCCTACATGCACCTTTAATTGAGAAACGACCTTACGTCCGTATTACAAGTTAATTATCTGTTGCTTTGCTGAAGGAATACATAGTGTGGCATATCTGAGAGTTTTCCAGAAAGTTCTCGAAGGTATATGAAGTCTACCATTCCGCACTTGGCCACACTTGGCGTTGTAGACTACGGCCAATATCTCTCATATTGTGAGTAGATACCCGAGCCCAGCAGTGGGCCCAGTGGGACAATTATGGGTTTCAAGTTAATTATTATGATAGCAAATGGTTCTCGAATGGTAAAAATTTGCAGGTGTTGATGGTGGAACTGAAGCGGACGAAGCGCGTGTACGCAATGAAGGTGATAAAGAAGGCGTTGGTGACTGACGACGAGGATATCGACTGGGTGCAGACTGAGAAGCACGTGTTCGAGACAGCATCCAACCATCCCTTCCTCGTGGGGCTGCACTCCTGCTTCCAGACGCCCAGTCGCCTGTTTTTCGTCATCGAGTTTGTAAGAGGCGGAGATCTTATGTGAGTGCTTGGTTGTTTATACCTGAAACATCTTCGATCAGGGTTAAACTAGATGGCGCGTCCCACCCGTTACCTAGAAGGTTCTCTATATTAATATTATGAAGAGGAAAGATTTGTTTGTTTGAAGAGAATAGACTTCGAAACGAATGAACCGATTTGAAATTCTTTTAACATTAAAATTCTATATTATCCCTGATGACCATAGCCTATATGTACATTATTATCGAAAACATAAGAGTCAGTATGAAAAAACATACCAAAGACAATTCTTAGATCACGTACACTGCGATAATTATTGAGCATAAAGCAAAGTACTACAGTTTTATAGAGGATATCAACTACATACAACAGTATATACAAATGTATTAATTAGTAAAACGATCAACAATGTTGCCTATAGGTTCCACATGCAACGCCAGCGGCGGTTGCCGGAGGAGCACGCGAGGTTCTACGCGGCGGAGATATCGCTCGCGCTGCACTTCCTGCACGAGCGCGGCGTCATATACCGCGACCTCAAACTCGACAACGTGTTGCTCGACCACGAGGGGCACATCAAGCTCACTGACTACGGCATGTGCAAGGTATGAGACGTACGTAAGACACAGACGGGCCACATTCAAGCAATATCAGAGACACATTAAACATACCGTCAAATTGGAAAGGTATGTGGAAAGTATGAGACACATTTGAGACACAGACGCGCCACATTGAAGGCACATTAAAGATGCATCAAATACACAATCAGATTGATAAGGCATGTGCAAGATATGAGACACGTCAAACATGTCCTTAGGTTGATACGACGTTTATAAAAACATTATGCAGCAGCAACAGCTACACCACAGTCACGCCACATTTATAAAATATTCAGAGCACATAGAAACAACAGCCGCTAATTTGAGAAGTCACGCACAGGATACAGTGCTGGCGCATAATAAACAAATTCACGCCACATATACATTCACAAGAACAAAGTCAGTGGCTCGATGTGTCTTAAACACATGGATAGTACACGTGCCACACAATAGCAACACGTGCTTGTATCGCTAATTTCTTTAACCAAAATTTGCTCTTAATTATCATATTTTAACGAAATTGACAGTACTGAATTGAAAGTCGTGACTAAGCAAATTATTTTTTTCCGTCCCTATCTTCTGCATCACGGGTCGGCAACCTTTACAAATGTTACAAGAATATTAGTGCTGGCCTCATGCAGGCCGATACGGCAAGTTGCTTGTGTTAAAAAATCTCTTAGTTCGCGCCATAATGGTATATGAGCCGCATGCCGCCCGGATTATAAACTCCTCTAACCCACCAATATGAAACAGTAATTCGAACTAGGCGTTGTTTGTGTGCAGGAGGGCGTCCGCCCCGGCGACACGACGTCGACGTTCTGCGGCACTCCCAACTACATAGCGCCGGAGATCCTCCGCGGCGAGGAGTACGGCTTCTCGGTGGACTGGTGGGCGCTCGGCGTGCTCACCTACGAGATGCTGGCCGGCCGCTCGCCCTTCGACATCGCGCAGGCCGCCGACAACCCCGACCAGAATACTGAGGACTACCTCTTCCAGGTAAGACTTAAATTTTGAAGGTGATTATTTTTTAATGTTTTTTAATGAGTTTTCTTACAGATTTTGGTGATTTTTTTCAAAGTGTTTTTAAATTTTCGATTTGAAGTTTTTTTAGATTATTTTTCAAAAAAAATTGTTTTTTTTTCAAGTTTTTTTAGGTTGTTTTTTTAAGTTTTAAGATGGATTTTAAAAATATCTTTAGGTGGATTTCTAAGATGTGTTTAGGTATTTCTTTTTAGTTTTTTTTTTTATATTAAATAAGTTGTTGTTTTCTCAAGCTCCTTTTGATGCTTCGTAACTGTATCATGACTCGGGACACTGATAAAATAGCAACAATTATGACGGAAAATAACCCATTAAAGACTTAACATACTCCTATCCTGGACTACGGTTCCGTAATAATATAAATAACAAGTCCAAACGTTCATCTGTCACGTAACTAGGGCTGGCCAGTAATCAAACTTGGAATCCTTCGCTTTCCAGGCAAACTCACTAGGTCGATACTGAGTGTCGACCTGTATTTTTGTATTTCCTAATAAGCTACGTTTTTCTGTATTCTCCAGGTGATTCTGGAGAAGACTATCCGTATCCCGCGTTCGCTGTCGGTGAAAGCGGCCTCTGTGCTGAAGGGATTCCTCAACAAGAGCCCGGCGGAGCGGCTCGGCTGCGGCGAGGCTGGCTTCCTCGACATCGTCAACCACGCCTTCTTCAAGACCATCGACTGGGAGATGGTATGATTTCAATTATATTATATTAATAAAAATATAAATAGAAGAATAGCGTAGAAGGAAGTGTAAGAGAGAGAGAACGAGAAATTGAAACCGATGAAAACGAGATGGTGGATGTTCAATGTCATTTCGTCGTCGTTTATTTAGTTTTATTTAAATAATTACCTATTATAATTTTATTATCGGCCATTATTTTTGTAAAATGATGATTGTATTAAACCAGCGCCTGACGCAACGTCATAGCAATTTCATGTAAAAGTAACACCACAATCATTAATAATTTTTATGATTATTTTTACGTGTACCGTAATTATAATAGGTAATAACTATGTTATGTATGTATGTTAGTATTACAAATTGTGTAGAGATTGTGCAAATTTTTTATTTTCCTGGTTTAAAATTATTTGGTTACAACCGGATTCGTGCGTTAATAAACGTAAGAAATTCACTTTTTTTTTGTTTAAGGTTTAATTTGCTAAATTGAATATTAAGGTTGATATTTTTATTAGTGTCCTACAAATTTTTTAACTAAAAATAGTTAACTATGCAGTTGACAAAATTGTCCCGCTTTAAAGCGGGAAATTTGTAAAAAATATGATTGAAGACAAATACGTAAGTGTTAGTATGAAATATGCTGAGTTTCTGTTGTATTGTGGGGTAGTTGGAGCAGAAGCAGGTGGTGCCGCCGTTCAAGCCGCGGCTCGAGGGAGAGCGGGACCTCGCCAACTTCCCGCCGGAGTTCACCGACGAGCCCGTGCACCTCACGCCCGATAACGAGTCAGTATATAATGCAAAACAATACATCACGACATAACACAAATACAATACACAATGACATTCCACAACAGATAAAACAATACATTGAATTTCTTTTTCTTTCTTCACATATTTAGTCTTTCTTCTTCCCACTTTTCTGTCATCTTGTTACATGAAAAACAAAGAATGGCAAATTAAAAACGAAATCGTGTGCTTGTAATACAAAATAGAAACAACGTGGGATTCTCCTGGTACGAAGGACACAAGCAGTCCGTCTGATTTACCTCGGTCCTTCTATAAGAAACCATAAAAAAAATCTCGAACCAATTTTTACTTACAAAAAATACAGAAAAGCAGTGAACCTTGAATAATGCACTAACAATTGTGGAACAAAAAAGAAAGGCATAAAGAATAAATAATATAATATAATATATTAATAGTATAACCTTCATGTCTCTTCAATACATTATGGTAGTGTGAGGTCCGCCCGTGACTCCGTCCGCGTGGTATCTTGATAAAAAAGTAGCCAGTGTGTTCTTCCAGACAATAACCTATCTCTGTGCTCAATTTCTTTCAGATCCGTAGTTACAGGTTTTGCAATAGGAACAAATATCCATTCATCCATCCATCCGCACAAAATTTCGTATTTATAATATTAGTTGGATTTTAATATGTATGTACATACGTAATATTCCAGTACGGTGATCGCCGATATCGACCAATCGGAGTTCGAAGGCTTCGAGTACGTGAACCCGCTGCTCATGTCGCTGGAGGACTGCGTGTGACGTCACGCCTGCCTGCTGCACCCACACCATCACGCGCAGGTACACACACACACACACATACACACAATCAGTCGCGCCAGACTTTATAACGTCATAGAAATGTGTAAAGACCATTCATTTAAATACGAAAGTAAAAAGTCAGTCATTATTTTACGAAGAATATAATTGGAGAAGAAGCTGTAGATGTATGGATCTCAGGTAATATGGATAGACAGTTTCGGTAACTATGGGCTGTAAATGTTATAATATATTACCTACCAACTATAAACCACCCATAACTAATTCATATAATATAAACCACCCATAACTTATTCATATAATATAAACCACCCATAACTTATTCATATAATATAAACCACCTATAACTTGTTCTTATAATATAAACCACCTGTAATGTATTTTAATCAATGCCTTTTATTTATTTATCTTGTTTTCTGTTTTAAACTTTTTCATTAATTATTTTTATATCATTTTAAGGTTATCATTACCTACCTTCTTAAAATCAGTCATGATATTTTATTTCATCATAGGAACATCGAGCTCACTTAATGAAAGTCAGAATATTACATATATGTACAATATTCATACGTTCTTATTATTATAAACCGCCGGCGCCGATTTCTGTTTAGACCAAAGGTTGACTGGTAGAGAATAATTTTAGTATTAGGTCCGCATTTTATATCACAATATTGTGGTATAATAGTACTCATATAGAACATATAGTATGTAAGAATTTATGTCAAATTGCATGCCCGATGCGGGTGACTGTTCTTCGGTTTTTGGCAAATGTAAAATTTAATTAAATAAAACTTAATTTTATAAGATAAAGATTATGGAAAATTAACATTAAATAATTTATTAATTATTTAATAAAATACTTGTATCAAACTTTATGACTCCTTGTGGATAGAGTCCAACGCCGTGTCGCGAAGATGTTAAGAACTTTAACAAAATCAAAAATAGGCAAAAATCGCCTTGTAGTTTGAAACGAGATCCCAGGTTCAAATCTTTCAGTGTGCACTTCTTTTTTTTAAATTATGTGCCTGTATGAAGTCAATTATCACTTTATGAAGGAGAACTTCGCCAGGAAACCTGTATTCCTAAGTCCCCGTGAAGTTCTCAAAGTTATTTGAAGTCCACCAATTCTCACTCGGCCAACGTGACGGACTGTGGTCTGTACCCTTTACACTGTGAGACTAGATCCGAGCCCAGTAGTGGGTCAGTTATGGGTGGCTGTGGTGTTGATGAATAATAATTTTAGATCATTATTAACTCAAAATAATTTGACAGGGGCATATTGTTGTCTAATGTAAAACAAAAGATGTCAATGTTAAAGAAAGTAGATAACATCCTTTAGCTATCACAGTGAAGGGAAGCGAGGACAGTCACGAGTGAATAAGTGTACATTTCGAACATTGTAAATAGTGACGTAATACTTTCGTATACGTGTCGTCAGGCTTACGGATACGGAGGTGAGTCGTCGTCGTCGGACTACGACTCGGTGTGCTCGGAGCTGCCGCCGCGGAAGCCCACGCTGCTGCAGCACATGTTCTGTCTGCCGCTCAACTGACGCCGCCGACCCCCCTCGAGCCGCGACCCCCTGCCCCCACAATAGCACCCCTCACAAACTCTGTACACCCCTTACACGACCCACTTAAACTCCTTCACACGCCCCTACATTACCCCTTAAACTCCTTACACCTGTCTTCATACACTCCTAAATCCTTCCCCCCCACTCTTCTTCACACAGCCCCACTAGTGGATCCAGGAGTCAAGACAAAACTATCGTATCAAACCGCTCATTGGTGGGTTTTCTAGGACCCTGTCCATTACCAGTAAAAGGCCCCTTTGATTATAGGACTCGGGTGTTCTATACTTTTTTCCCTTTTTCTCAATAAAAAATTTACGTGGATTCTATCTATTAGTCACCAGTTTGGGAAATATACTTGCAATGTTGACAAACTAACAACATTGCGAGATTCATTTACGAAACAAATTAATTTTCATTAAAAAAATGTTAATCAAGTATGTCCATTTATGTTTTTCATTTAATTCAAGTTACTGTAATTTCCATATACCTAAAAGTTGGGAGGATGTTCCTCTAAAAGTCCAGCTCAATTTCCTCCCTTAAATACAAAACCTGGATCCGTCAGTCCTCCCCCCCCCCTTCACCCACACGCTAGCTCTCATCGACATCGCTTCGTCGGAACATCACTAGTTATAGACAACATCGACAGCACTCGCATCGAACAGTTACAACACCACCATCTACTGCACACACAAGACCAGCACAAATAAATACATTTTTAAACATCGTCATGTATTTTACGTTGTACGTTGTATTGATCCTGTTATAAGTTATTTTATAGTGTATTTATGTATAAATAATTTTTGTTTGTATTTCGACTCTTGTCGTTGTATTCTTGACGACTGCAGTATTTTTTTCAAAGGGCTATACAATATTCGTAAATATTGCAAGTACTAAATTATTGTGAAATTTACGGGATTCTTTTTGTGTTTAGTATCTTATTTATTATTATTATAAGTTTTTATTGTCTATCTATGTATTATTTACTTAAGAAGTAAGAAGTATTGTTATGTGTCTGTACTAAATAAATGTGAGTTAGTATGATGAACATGTCAAAAAAAATACCATTTAAAAATGTATAGTCGAGTTGTGACGTATGGACGGACATGCGGTGTTGGGAACAGTTCCGAGAGTGTTTCCTTATGAAAAATATTCAAGAGTAAATGTGTAGTGAATAATTGAATAGCTGAATTAATTAAAATGCTTGGTGCTCGAACGGTGACGCGGTTTATGGGACTTAAACGATTGGACGATGGGTGGCGACATTTACGAGAAAGAGACAGAAAATGTTTAGAATTGTGCATTCAATGTTGAACCTTAGTGATACGGAATACGATCGATATTGGATACATTTACTACAAACTGTTAGATATATTTAAGGCGACGTCACACCTTTTCCTATTATTGTACTAGTGTTATAATCACTTCGGCCCCCTCTCGGCGGGTTAGACGCTTCTAATGTAAATAAAATTAACAGAATACCTTATAATCCTGTACTATACGAGAACTAAACGTAAGACTTAATATTTTTGAAATTATTGTAGCATGTATCGTCACTCTATAAGAGAAAGTTAATGAATATAATACGGCCGCGGAGTATGATGCGGCAATCGAATTATAATTAAAATTGTTATAATATACACACACGCTTAATTTTTGGTATTCGGACACGAAAGTAGATCACGAAAGCTTACAACGGTAGCTTCATTCGATAAGTAATATTCAATATCAATTCGAATATCGCATCGCATACTCCCCGGCCTCGATCGCGTTCGTATAAATCTATATTGTAACGTTTCCGAGCAATAATTGTATCTTAATGTATATTGGAGACGAACTGCTCAAAAAGCACGAGAGGAATTAAATGTAGTAAAAAATATCGACTCGAGTCGAAAGTGCGTATATAGCCCTTCCGATATTAGAACCCTAGACTCCTAGACGTAAGCTAGATTATTAGCTAAAGGTATTGTGCGTGGAGTGACTCGTCATGCTTCTCGCAAAGCATATCCAATTATTCGTACGTGATTGGAAACACCAATTATATGCCAATAAAAATGCCAACAGAATAAAATCGTCGTTACACAGTAATTAATTAGTTTAATCGATAATAATGTATCGATTAAATCGATTAACGTTCATTTAATAGTTGTAGTTCCGGATAATTTGAAACATTCAGATGATTCGTAATACGGATTATACAAGCGGCTCTGATATAGCAAGCGGATCTGGCGGAAGGACGGAATGCGAGATCAAAATAAATAGTAATACATTTGAAATGCAAATGGATAATTACGTTTTGTTGGTGGCCATATTTTAGACCCACTAGCATGCATTATGGTCACGGCAAAAAATTTCAATCGTAAATACGCGTTTACATTTAAATTCTTTAATATCTGCGACAACATAATTTTGTTAAGAACGCTATATTTTTGTCTCGCAGCGCCCGACCCATACTGCCCGCTGCTGTCGAGTCCATAAAGCTTTGCAAGACGGCACGCTTCATGTCCATGCCCTGTTATAGCGATGGTCGACAGTGGGGCTGTGAGCGCCCACTGCCGCCAAATGTATAAAATATATTCCAATCCCTATTGTAGATCCTGTTGTCCTTCTAGGTAACACCACTCGTTAGGTAGCCAACGAATTTTATAATTATTACTAAACTAATTATATAATAATATATTGAGCACTGAAACCAATTTAAAAACATCGTGTACATTATAAAAAAATGGTAAAATACATCAGTTATATTATGTAACATTTTATTGTTAAAGTTAGTAGAAGAAAGACTTTATATGATATTGGAAACGATTAATAATATAATAGCGACGGAATCGGTGGAGGAGTTCTGGTGTCCACAAACTATTCTAAATAGTGCGTAGAAACTATCTATTAGATATTTTGCACCGATATCGTAATTATAGTGATGTTACACGCGCGACTTCCCTCGCCATGTTGGTATCTTCCGCGTTGCTCTTTGGTCGGCTCACTTCTCGATATAAAGGAAGCGTCTAGAAGCTTTTAGAATTATCAAGAAGAGAGTCAGACCTCGATATGTTAAATATTATATACATGCGTGTTGTCGTTGCCCCCTGTATTGTATTGTATTGTATCGATGTGTTGCTGATGTTGACGTGCGTTGAACTCGACTTTTGGTTGCGGCTTGTATTCGTCGGCCCCGTATCCGTGGAAGCCTGTATTTAATATATTTTTTATTAATTTTAAGCGAAGTATTTAATTTGTATTTAGGTACTATTAAGTTTTAACGCGTTAGTTTAATGTAAGAACATTCCATAGCAGACGTTCTGACGTCAGTCGACATCACATGGTATAAATGTTATATTGCTATGTTTGTTGCGATATGTATAGTGTTCGAATGTTACAAATATTATAAGATGTTACTTTACGCTCGATCACACCTTCCTGTTCTTGTAACCTCATTGTATAATTATATAAAATGTACTAACTGCATGACAAGTGACGTTTAGTAAATTATTGTAAGGAGATCGCGAGCGCTTTCGCTCGCGAGTTCTATGTTGCAACATGTATTGTATTGTATTTTAGTTTATTTAGTTGTATTTAGTTGCATGAATCACGTGTACCGGAAGTTTGTATGTAGATATACATTTTTACACGCCGTATTGGTTTTGGTGTCATTTCGTTTCCGCTGTATTCTTGTATTGTATTGTAACTGTGACGTCACACGTGACCGAGATTATGTCGTCGGTCGGACTGGACAACTTGAGGTACTGTACTATTCTATGCTTAACTGAAAATAAAGAAGATTAATCAGATATATTTTTTATTTCTTAAGTCCTAATTAAATACTTCTGCACCTATTTTTATGTACGCTACGTTACGTTGCCATTTACACTTTTTAAAAGTTAAACTACGCCATCGCTTCATCCTTACGAAAGTATTCTTAGAAGAAGTGCTAAGAATCTTCCAAGAAATCTTTTTTCCCAGTACTAGCTACTAATTGCCTATTTACAAGAAATGAATTACATCGGTGAAGGTAATGAAATAAGTTCTCGAAGGTGTATGAAGAACACCAATTGGCACTTGGCGAGCGTGGTAGACCCCTCACATCATGAGAAGGGACCTGAGCCTATCAGTGGGATACTCATGGTTTCCAGGTGCGCCGATTATGACTTTGGCGACTAACCGACTAATCGGTTGAGAAGAAGCCGATTAATTGGCCAAGTCGACTAAACTAGCACTTTCTGGGGATACTTGTAGATAATTTTATTAGTCTTTAGGTTTTACATATCAAAATAAGTAAAACTGATAAATTAATAATAATCTTAACAAATGAATATAATATGTGTTCTCTTAATACATGTATAAAATGTATTGTACATGTTTGTTTTTTGTGGCTTTTATTGTCCTTATAGATTCTGAAATGATAGAAGAAAGAGCAAAACACCGACTGCGAAAATAAACGACATGCTTTTTGACAATGTATTTTAAAAAATTAGTATAATATTATGTGATACGTATATTTTTGAAATGATGACGATCTTTCATTTCATCATCACTCATAAGGTAAAGTCAGGCATGTTTGAGCTGTATGTATTATACCCCCAAAGTATAAAAACCCAACATAATTTGGTACGCTCTAAAATCGTTGCCCTGCTGACAAAGTCAGTTAATTAAGTCAGTTAAGAATCAAAGTTATTGTATAATATTTCACCCCCTATATATTTTATGGGTGCATTTTACATACTAGGTAAACACACACATAAGATCCTTGACTGGTTATTCACATTTATATTTTATGATCAGTGTTACATATTTTAAAATATTAATTAAAACAAAAATTGAGAAGTAAACCATACATACAAAGGCCGACTAGTCGAATCCTAAAAGTATATCGAATCGTTATAAAATAAATATGCTTAGTACAAGCAAACGCATAATTTACCAAACTCGTTTCATTTATGTATTGTATGTATTTTCAATTATTTATTTATTTATTTACCCTTTATTGTATTTTTTTTACAATGGGCGGACTTAATGCCTGGTGGCATTAATGGCATTATGATATTTGAGATGGGATGGCTGGGTATGAGGTTTCCGAAGATGTCATCTGAGTATTCTGTGAGTGCATAAATATTATAACTTATCTTATCGTCTACTTCCGAAGTTTAGCCGGGTTTTTAAGACTACATTTCTTAAAACATGAGATATGGTCATTTATAAGAAAAAAACTGATTGGTTCAAATATTTATTTCATCACAATGCAAGTAACATATCAAAGGCCGACAAATAAATTAGTGAAATACTTTGAATACTAGTCAATAACATTTCATGTACCAATTCAAGATATAACTAAATTTTTATACACAATTAATTAATTGATTTACTTCTATAAGATATCAAGTTACATTTTCGTTTTAGAACGTTACACACAGAAAGAGCTATTGCAATACTACAATACATCAATATTAAACACATTAACATTCTATAAACTATTATAAAATACTGAAGATCGATGTTATTCAAGAAATTGTTATTATATTATAATACTTTCACAGGGAATGTTAATGCATAATGTACCAGGTACTTAATAAAATCAATTTAGAATTGTGTAATTCTGAGATTTTTAACTTTAATAAAATATTACATAAAGTCTATAATCAAATCCGTAGAACAAAGATTTTCAATTATTCTAAATCACTCAATATTTCATAGACAAATATGTAAAGATCTGTAAAAAAAATCTTTAGATCAAAACATACAAATAATATTGATATTACTGTAAATACATCAAAATTCACGCACGAAAATTCATTAAAATATCGGGTGTACAAAATGTTTATAAAACAATTAATATTGAACACAACCAGATTCAAGATTCGTACGTTAACATTTTTAATTATCCAAGTTACTCGCAGACCATTACAAGGAATAATAACCAATTACTTGAAACTATATAAATAAATTAATAATTGTAAATACGATGTTATAATGTTAAGTGATACAACGTGAAATATAAAAGTGACAAGTGTAAAATATTTCTGACATATCGGTCATTATTCAATTAAGTGGAATTCTTAAAAGCATACTTTTAGTAAGAATATTATAACCCAAGATTTTAATTTTTATAATCAATAATTTTACTTGAAATAAAATTTCATGTTTTTTGTTTATGTTATTTTATTACGATAAAATATAACACTGCAGTTTTAATATTCAAAATGTTATAAAAAATATTTTTCCTTTGTTTTACAATGAAAAAAAAAACACTTCAGTGCTTGAATGGCTTAAAATGCTTAAATAATATTTTGTACTAACTCAAGTGGTGGTATATTGAAATAAATGTGAATGAAAGGTATATTAAATATGTCTTATTCGTACATTAACCGCACAGCCCCACACTATGGCTACAAAAAGTAAATAAATGCGCTTTACGAATAATTGCCAAAGCAATAAAATCAGGGATGTTATGGAGTTCCGAAAACGTAACCGAATCTATCAGATTTTCGTCATTTAATTTTATGATAAAAAGTTGGGAATATCCGAAGTAACATTCTATAGCTCAAACAATATCCGAAATATATTTCAATAACGGAACGAAATAAAATTTTGTAATCGATACTTTGAGATATCCAAAATATAAGCATACCCCAATGTTATATGAAACTTAAGATGTCGAATATGGCAATTTAGATTTAGCTAAATTATAGACTAATTTTGTTATATTACTTTTATAATTCCACCAAAATATATCCATAACCGTTTCTGAAACCGATAGAATATCCGTATTCATATCCATATCCAACATTTTACGTCCGTAACATCCTTGGCCGTAATTT
The DNA here is from genome assembly GCA_018249125.1 of Asbolis capucinus. NCBI lineage: Eukaryota > Metazoa > Arthropoda > Insecta > Lepidoptera > Hesperiidae > Asbolis > Asbolis capucinus. The sequence goes on along the minus strand of DWJZ01004004.1, from coordinate 28 downwards.
CTATATGACAAAATGACCTTATATTACT